>JAQIXA010005040.1:0-10085 GCA_034699045.1 Nanhermannia cf. coronata Gr-Ori-00579 | reverse complement strand
TAATTCTTTACCTTTACGTCTTGTAAATTACCTTGTTCAAAGTTTGTTTAATTTTGTTAAATAAAAAATGTCATCACTAATAGATAGTTAGGACCCAAGCTCTTAATTAGAGACTTGCTTAAAGGTACTTTGTATAAATCTTACCTTAGTATTTTCCTTATAAATTCCTTACCTAATTGCCAATAAAATGTTAACGATTCTCGCTTTTCATATTAATTAAGATATTAGTTCGAAGATTTTTGAACGAATTTTAAGGTAAGTACCTAATAAAGAATTCTGTAATTAGAATTAGTAAAGTACCTACATGGTAGTAGGTTTTTGTAGTATGCATGTACTTATTTAGTGTATGAAATATGTAGTATTCTACCGGGGCTACTTTGATAATTTGAGATTTATAGGGGGTAATAAGATTGATAAAAATCCGCGAAATGAAGGGGTTTATATTAGATTAGATTGCTAATTACAATACAATTACCTTAAAATACTAATCAGAATCTGTTTATTTTTTTACTATTTTCTTTCTATTCGTTTTATTAGTATAGTATAGGTAATTAGTAGGGTACTTATCCTTATCCTTAGAGTCAAAGAGAAGAAAATCTAAAGAAGATCGAGTCTAATTCAGTTATCTCCAATTAAGTTTAATGCTCTTTTATTACGGTTAGATTTAAAAATATTTATATACCTAGGTACATATTTCCAAGTATGCTTTAATAACTTATAAAATATAAAAAAAATATATAACAAAATAATTAGGTACCTAATGACTAATTTTTTATAACTTTCTCAATCTCAATCTCAATTGAGACTGATCGTGAGACACAAAATTAGAAATATACGTTTAAAAGAGGAATTTTGAGACTATTACAAGATTTTTCAAATCACTATTAACACTTACACAATTAGAATCGAATTATATTTCATTTTGGGTCAGATTATTTTTAATGGAATTCACAGATTTTCATATATAGGTATACGATATAAGGTTCTATAATGATTTAGGTAATTATATTTTAATTAGTTTTTAGCATTTTGAAATGTATAATTATAGACTGGATTTTGATTGTTAAATTGTCTTTATTGAATTGATTGTTTTGCATTAAAGTCTTTTAATATACTTATAGGTACATAATAGTGTACAATCTTTACTTATACCTATACCACTTCTAAATTTAACTATATGTATATAATTTTAACTAACTAGACAGTATAATATATATTATCTTTTAAGAGTAAGGCCAAATAGTATTTTTTTACGAGAGTATGTATCATTGAGCTTTTTGAGTTTTTAAAAATTACTCTACCTTAATACGCTTAACATATACTTAGCATTAGACCAGAGGACGTAGAAAATTAAATCTAAATATAAACCTAAGCCTAAACTTAGGATTAAACCTGGTCATACAGTAATTAATTACAATACAGTACTACTACTACTATTAGTAGTAATTATACCTTATACCTATATGAGTAAGTAGATAGTAACAATAAAGGGTTCATTAATAATTAATAGGGAACTAGTTAACAAAAATTCCACTACCTAATTAGGTGTACCTACTAAATATAAGTAGGTACCTTACCATTCAGTAGAATATAATGAAGTAAAATGAGTTTATAAGGGGAGTTAGCTCCATTTCTTACGAAGAAAAAAAGCTCAACTATAATGATAAGTACCTACTTCTACTTTACAGTACCTAACTTATGTGTTTATTAATCGCTACTTAAATACTAAAGGCTACCTAACTATCTAGTATTAATCCTTACTAATGTTAATTAAGTAAAATGTAGTCTTATTAAATAACAAAAAAATTATTAAATGGAAATGGAATGTAGTATAAAAGAGCAACTAATATTTTATATCGTTTCTTTTGATCTTGAATTATAAATATATTATGTATTTAAATAGGTTTGGTATAAAAATTTCATGATATTTTAGTACTTTAGTATGAGGGGGAATTTTTGGAAAAATATAAAATATAAAATCTCCTCTTTATCTTTAATAATGTGCTAGAAAAGTTTTGATTTGATCGATTATAAAATACATAATTAATATACATAATAATAAGTTTCTCTGATGTCGATTGTACAAAGAAATTTGGAGATTTTTGATTGTCTCAAAGTGAAGTGAGTAAAGTATTCCACAGATCATAGGTCGAACGAAAGTCGGTAGGGTAGGGATAATATTATGAATTATGAATCAGTAGTAGTAGTAGGGCACTATATATAAAAAGTAAGTACATATGTAATAGTATATTTTTCTCTCAACTCAATTCTCGTGTACATTTAGGAGATCAATAATATTTTTTCATTAATTTATTGCTCCTTGGCTTTGACTATTGCTCGTCTCGCTTGATTTTTCTTTGCTTTCAACCACATCTGATGAATTGTGCGGTATGCCAACCCTGATAAGAAATTCGGCAAGAAAAATTGACCCCAACTGATTCCAAATAACTGCAAAGTAAATTAGGTAGTTAGATATTAGATTAAATATTTTTATCCTGAAAACTTTTTTTTTTTTAAATTTAATCACAATTACCATAATTCTATGTGGTGGATAGGCAGCAGTCCGAGTTTGAAGGCCAATAGTTTTAAGGGCAACTTTAGTATATTCCGTGGCTGATGGGGCTGTATAAGATGAAATACGAATTCGGCTCATATTCGTTGCAACGTATCCTGGAAGAACACTTTGAACAATCACGCCTTTATCAGCATATTCAGTGACAAGATCCCGGGTTAATTTATCCATGAAAGCCTGAGAATTAAATGATCAGAACGAAAACAGTTAGGACAAATTGAACAGAAAGTAAAAGTAAAATACAAATGAAATGAAATGAAATGAAATAAAAAATACAATTTAGAAAACCAACCTTAGAAGCACCATAAACACACATAAGAGGTGTTGGTGCTACTGCCGCTAGTGAAGCGATGTTAACAACGGCTCCACGACCACGTTCGGCCATACCTGGATTTTAAAATAATTTATTAATACCCTATTTATGGAAATTTTGACGATTCAAGGTGTGTAAATTACCAGGCATAACAATTCTCATCATCATTGTAACCGACATTATATTGCAGTTGATCATATCCTGGCATAATTTGTCACCATTTGGCATGTCCAAAAAGTATTCAGGGTAGGGATAAGCCATTCCAACGTTATTAATCAGAACACCAATCTCATAGCCAGAAATCTCCTTCCGAATTTGTTCATAAATCTCAACCCCCTCCGTAAAATCTATTGCGATCACTTTTGTTTTCACTTTATATTCTTCAACTATAAAATATTATAGAAAATTTTAGAAAAATTCAAAATAATATTCTTGTTTAGAGCCTTGATTGATTTACTTACCTATTTCTGCGGCTACCGTTTCTAATTTAGACAATGTTCTACTTATCAATATTACATCTATCCCTTGACTTGCTAGCTATAAATTCAATATAGAAAAAAATTAATATGTATTATTATCAAATCAAACCAATTAGCAAAACGATAATTTGTACCTCTTGAGCATAAGCTTTCCCAATTCCATCGGTAGCTCCAGTGATAACTAAAAAAGAAAAAAAAATTATAAAATTAGGCATCTTTCATTTCTAATTGTTTTTATTATTTTTAATCTATGATTATTTTACTCATTCGTAGCTAAATATGTATGTGATTTGTGATATATGGGATCTATTTCTGGCTCTTTTGAACTTGATTATGATCTCAAAATTTAAATACTGATATATGCAAAAAAAAATTTTTTTTGACCTACTTACTTCAACGTAGATTAAACAAATTAACTAAGGATAAGATATATACATCAAATATAAAAATTTATCAATTTAATGACAAATGCAGATGGAAAATTTTCTATGTAGGTATTTCATAAAATAAATTCCATTTACAATTTATAAAAATTTGATACGATGTTATATGAATAAGATTACGGCTTACAAACTTTCTTTTCTCAAAAATACTTAAAGCCATTCATAAAAACAATGAAAAAAATAAGAGGATCTCGATGATACAGGTATAACAGCCAAGTTATATTAGCATACAATAGTTTAGTATTTACCTAACATTTAACATATACTCGTATATAGGTAGTATTCATTCATACTTACAATTTAAGTATTTAAACGACCCAATTGTTGTAAAATAGCATTTAGCACATTTTTTTACATAGTAAATAATCGTAAATCGTAAGCTTTATATAAATGCAAACAATTATAATACTTGTATGTATCCATCAATCCTTACCCCTAACTTATGCTTAAGTAGGTACCTACTTTTTTAACATACTGCCAAGTAAATCATATTTTATGAATTATGACTACAAATATACAATGTATCATCCAATAAAATATACCTTAAAATTAAGTAAAAAGTTTTTTGTCATTCAGAAATTACATTTTTAAGCTTTTTTATTTGTCTGCTGCCTGTCATGTATGGCCCATATGAATATGAGGACAAGAGGCGAAAAAAATTCTCTAGGACATCAAAAGTAAGTAAGTACGTATACGAGTATTAGATATATATGGTACAAGTACATCTTAAAAAGTAAAGAGTTCTACAAATCTCTTTCGATTATGTAAGAGACTATTTTATAAGAGTATTAAACATTTCAAAAAAAAGGCAATTAATTTTACGTGTACTACTATAATAATAATAATAATACAAGATCACTACCTAGGTATTGTGCTCTAAGCTGCTCATTAACTTAAAATCTTAAATTGTTGTGAAATTTTAGATTTTTTTTTTTTACATTTTAGGTGCTTTTTAAACCTTCAACTTTTACTAAGTACCTATAATAGAAGTTAGAAGTAGTAAGTAGATATCTATTTTAATTTTGTCTACATACTTTATACTTGATTTATATTACGATAATTATCAAATTTTATTGTTGTAGCCATTATGGTAACTACCAACATCGTAATCATAACATAACCTAATCCCAAATTACTCACATAATAATATTTTTCAACTATTATCCGTCACACATACTTAGATTTCAATCTCGATGAATGAATGAATGAATGAATGAATGAATCTCATAAAATAAAATAATAGTAAGATATGTAGGTACCTAATAATACCTATCTAATTTATTTTTTTCATTTTTATTAACCACGTAACAAACCTAAGCATAACTAATACTATATGTAGGTACTTAGAAACATGAGCTTTAAAAAAGAAATTATTATTACTTTGCAATTTATTATGCCTTGTGACTTGGCTTTTTTTATTAGAATATATGTAGGTATCTACAGAATAGTATTAGTAAAGTATTTCTGCAGTAGGCACTTAATTTTAGGTAAGTCTTTTTTGTGATTATTTTTTTCAGATATTTGAGTTTCTTAAAATTTCAAATTTGATTTAGACTCAAGTCTAAATTAAACTACACTTAAATTGTTGCCTCATTTATTAACGCTATAAAAATATTTCTAGGCAGTAAGTATACCTACTCAAAAAAACAAAAAAAATTCTCAAAAAATAAAAATATTTCCCTCAAAATGGTTTGTAGAACTTTCTTAATACTAGTAGTACACACACTGATAATGGTATGGTAAGAATAACTGTATAAGGCCTACCCTTTTTAAAATTAAAATAATGTCTTGGATTAAACCAATGACTTCTTTATTTATGAATTTGAAAATACACAAAGCACTCTATTAAATTAAGTGTTGAAATTCAAAACTAAAATCCTCAGAATTGCATTAACTGATTTTATCTACCTAAATATTAATTTAGGTATATAAATGATAATAACAAGAACTAGGGTAAGATAGGCTATATGATTAATTAGATTAGAAATGAAATGTTTTATGCAGTTATGTACATATATAGATAGACAGTTCCTTCGTATTTGTATGATATGATTACAGTTAAGTATTGTAAATATAATGTAGTAACAATTATTGTAATGAACCAGTAGGCAGAATTTGTAGATTTTTTTTCTTGTCCAATTCTCATTATGGAAATAATCTTGTTTTTTTTGTATTTAAGTAAACAAATATTATACTTACTCTTTTATCATCTAGTATAAGCATCAACTACAGTATTAAGTATATATATGTCTCTGTTTGAATACTGATTCTATGAAATTGAAAATTTCAAGTCCATTGGCATAAAGTCTAGTACTTGGAAACTAAAAAATCGTAAACTGAGTTGATGAGGATAATTCCATCACAGGGCGTTGGATAATCTAAAAGTTATTCTACCCTTAAATAAAAAATTTAAAAAAATAACAATTTTTACTTTTCTTTAGTCTCTATAATAAATCTTTTTAGCACAACTTAATAGTATATGTAGGGTTAGGGTACTATATATCTGTAGTAGTATAGTCATAGTCTAATAGAAATAGTATTACATATGGATGTAGGTGGTTGAGCTTTGAATCTTAATTTCAGGCTGAATTAAAAAAACTGCTGAAAAAATTGAAGCTGAAACGAAATTAAAATTGCACGTCTTTAAAAAGTAAAAATCCTTCAAGTGCCTAAGCATATTTGCCAAAGAAAAATTTCAACAAAAAAAAACATTACCTAGATATACTCGTAGAAGGTAAGGTAAGGTAGGTATCAGTAATATGTATTTAGTACCAGTAGTAGGGTACCTTGCCTATATCTAATTATTTTTATATGTATTCAACTCTTTTTTTAAAGAAATACTTACTTAATAAGAGGAGTAAAAGATTAGTTCCACACTATTGTTCCTTTTTTGCAAAGAAAATTTTTAGCATTTATTTTCTTTTATTATAAAATACTATCTACTATTATATAGTATTAGTAGGTATAGTAAGATTATTTTTATAAAATTTTTACAAAGGACAAGTTCAATGAATCATTTACCCAAGTAAAATCAAACCATACAATGATCTCTAAAGAATTTTTTGTCACAAAGGTTTTTGACAATAAATTCCTAAAAGATCAAATAATCTACCTCTATTTATTTTTCCATCTACTATATTAATCATTATTTTAATCATTAATCATTATCATTATTTGAATTATAATTAAATTTAATAATTACATTGTGATGCGATACATATGGTATATTGTGCATAGTACATACTTTGATAATATACTCGTATAGTACCCATAATATGTACAATAATTTAATTGTTTTACTCTTCTGTATCTAACTATTAGTATTTGAACGTCATGGTCTTTGAAAATGTTGACTAATAAAAATAAGTTTAACGTAGGTAAAAAAAGTTGTCGGATTTCGATCTTAAAAAACTATTATACAATCATCTGAGAGAGCCAAACCATAAAATTAAAAATATTACTTAGGATTAGATACTAGGTATTTTTTATTAGTAGTATAGAATGTATCTATCTGTATCTATATACTGTAGAATACCTAGGTAAAAATACGTGTATTTAAGTATAAAGCTAGATTTTTTTTAGTAAAAAAGAGGTCAACTAGAACGACTCAATGTCGTGGTTGCTTTGCATCATGAAACCTTTCATATATTACTCATTATTCAGAGTTAGTCATTCATTCTTCTAAAATTACTTTTATTAGAATTCTCAGCTCAAATATCTAACCTAACCTCACCTACTAATCTTGATGATTTTAGATTTTCTATGCCTATATCCTTACTGTAGCTTATTTTATTTTAGTTTTAGTTTAGCCTCCTATTATAGTCTAATCTAGACTAGTCTAGTCAGTATATTCTGTAGCTAAATTAGAGTTTTGTAAAAATAGTTTAGGGCTAGGTATTACTATTTAACCTTATTAGCTTTTAGTATTAAGTATAAAGGTATTTTTATACATGCATACTCCATACGATCCTTCGATCCCTAATTTGTCCTTCAAATCATCTAGGTATTGAATTTTAAAATCAAAAGTATTCAAGATATAAGAAGTTCCTACTATGTATTAATTAATATATCTGTAAAGTACCTATGTATATGTATGTATAAGTGCAAGTCCATCGAGATATATCGAGATAAAACGAGGCATTTATCGTTAACCTTAGGCTTGGATTGAAGCTTTTACTTTTGTTGACACAAATTTCTTTTAAGCTTATGCTCGAGGTCCTCAAGGTCCCTTGGTCAACAATAAGTTCTACTTACATACTTACATGTTCGCATACATAATACTATCTACTAATACTATTACTACTACAAATTATTTACGAGATTTTATAAATAAACTTTGTTTCAAGGGCTTCAGCTTAAAATAAATATAATATCCATGTTTTTATAGTCGAGTCGAGTTTATTGATACTCAATTCTGAATTCTGTTCTGCCATGTCTTTTCTGTGTAATATATTTTTGTAACTACCTACATTCAATTTCAAAGAAAAAATTCAAATACCTACAGAAATAGGAATTTTCAAGCTCAGGTCAGAAAAAACTTTCATTTTTCTACTGTAAAATTCTCAATTTTCTAATATTTTGGCAATTTTTATCCTTGGCTTTGCTAATAAATATGTGTTTTCAGAATGCAATAAAGTCTAATAAATCAATTTCTTAATCGCAAAATGCAAAAAAAAACGAAATCATGTAGCGTACCTAAGTATAATTTCTATAAAAGAGTTAAGGGTGAGAATTTGATTTGATCGAAAAAAAATAAAATTGAAATAAATATACATACATACAGTACAAAAAAAGTACATTCAAATAAAGATTATAAAATATTTAAATTATTCCTAAATCTTGGCTAATTTTTGCTTCTAAATGCGCATTATTATTTATCCTTATACTTTAGTATATAAATGTGGTACAGTAAGTTAAAGAACCACAAGAATGAATATTAGAGATTTAAATATTTAGGTAGGTATATTTTTTATGTGCTTTATAACATTTTCGAGAATTATGTAATAATCTAGTTATTGTGTTCATGCTAAATTTTAATACTAATTTTATAGGTTCTTAAAAGGATACTAATAAATTATATCTATACATTATATTTGTCCTAGTAGAATCTTAATAAAGACAGTAGGGTTATGTATGTACTCTGTACCTACGTATATAATTTCAATTTCAATTTATAAGTCTGGTTTGTTGGGCCAATCCTGTTTTTTATAACTATGCTAGTTATGTATATATTTGTATTTGTATTTTGTTGGTAGTTTAAACTTCAATTATTATTGTTTTCCATTTCATACGAAATACCAAGTATGGTAGTTACTAATAATTGATAAGTGAGAGGGAAAAAACTTTTATTTTATACAACCTTAGGTATTATAATTACAATAGACTTAAATAGGTAGGTATATTATAGTAGGTAATTATATTTATAGACTAGCCATGATGATGATGATGTATTGAATTGAAGGATAAAAATGCAAAATTGATTCGGTCAACAAAAGTGAAAAAACCCAGTCATTTTATACTAACAGAACAGTATGTATCTACTTATTGTATAAACCCCAAAACTATATAGTCAGACGTATAATACAAAGTACCTATATATGTTTTATGAATGGCAATTTGCTATTAATGTTGAATGCAAATTTGCATTTCAGACTCAGACTCGAAAATTTCCTTATAAGAATCTCAGACATAAGTAAAGGAACATTCCAGCAAACAATAAATTGTCCATTACTCACATATATACAGTATTTATTACCTACATTTTGAGCAATTATATTTGAAATTGGTACCTATAAGTAAGTATAGAACTATTTTTAAAATCAAATAAATTATACAAATTTGTATCTTGATACTAATGCTCGATTTTAATTAAATAGTACTTAGATACTCGTACAACTGACAAAATCATTTTTTAGATTTTGTCAAAAATTAATTTGCTAGTCTGAAAAAATGATCTTTTCATTTAGATATTTTGAAAGATTCCACAAATTTTAAGGAAGGGAAATAAAATACTATCAGAAGTTTTACTACAACTTATACTTATAAGAATCTTCAATAAACTTTTACATACAGTTAATTATGATTCATGTATATACTGATATACTTATGAGGAGACATTATTTTTTTCAATACAGTACTTACTTTGAAAACAACCTGCGTAAATTTTAAAGTCAAAATAATTATTCTAAATAATTTCTTTTCTAATTGAAGTAGAAATATAAAAGTGCTAGTAGATCTGCCAGTGTATTGTGATTTTTCAAATACTTATTTTTTAAAAT
>JAQIXA010005039.1:0-10086 GCA_034699045.1 Nanhermannia cf. coronata Gr-Ori-00579 | reverse complement strand
CTATATTTATATAAATTATCTTGTATTCTGAGGGTGCGGGCTTCCGTGAGGGTAAAACCGATTTATTTTATTTATTTAGGGACTTTAGATAGTAGTATTCTCTAGGTATTTTTTTGTTCTAGTTAAGTATACCTTAATTAAGTAAAATATCTTTAATAGTCATTGGTAGTCAAGTAAGTACCCTATCATAAAATACAGCCAAGTACATTTTCTACAAATTTTTCAACTTTTCTACATTTTTTGGCTTACTGTATCTGTATAATACAATTAATTGCAATTAAAACCTAATTAACTTTGGTGTTTTTACATTACCAATATCTAATACCATTTTTGTTTTTGTAAATTTTATGTAAAAAAAAACTAACTTGTAAGAAAATTAGTATGTATATAAGCATACAATTACCTAAAATAATGAAAGTTTATTACCTAATATAAATATTTCAATTTTTGTTAGCTTTTCGAGACTCATTAGTCCAGTGTTTATATATGTAAATAATTCAGAATATTTTTGCTAGACCGATTGCAATGTATCTATATCCTATTAAAATTACTTATTTTTAAACGATTTTTTCAACAATATTTCTTCGACTATCGGTAATACATATATACACAAGTACTAATAAGAACAAAGTACCTACTACTATTTAATTTAAATATTTGCAACGAATTCTAACCGATAAATAATTTGAATAAATCCAACATTTATAAACTTTCAACTCAAAAAAAAATCACAATTGATGCAGATTTTACAGTCCTTAGTATTCGCATATTATTCTAATTTCTTAGGATTATGATTAGCTAGTTTGAGTTATTTTAAGTTAGCTTTAGCTCTTAGGAATCTCTCTATAAGGTACTCATATATCTGTAGAATCATGCTAGGTACTTTATAGATAAATTTTATTGTAAAATTTGAATAATGTCACATCACACAAACATACATAGGAAGACAGGAGGTACAACAAAGCAAAATATAGAATATATACATAGGTAGGTACATTATACTATCTATATGTATAAAATGCATAAAAAATGAAAAAAAATCCTCATGTTCTTCAAGATCTTTGAATTCAAAGTACCTAGGTATAGAAATTATACATAGAGGCTCAATGGGTGGGGCCCTCATATGGTGAGATCCATAAGAAAAAGCCGACAACCTCAAAATTTTTTGATTTTTTTTTTTCAAAAATACTTAAAAAGGCCAACATCCTTTATAGGAGTTTATATATCTAGGTAGACTTGATATGATGATGAGGAAATGGAGAATTGTCCAAATAAAATAAACTTTTCAGACAAAAACTGACAATTGTACTATAGGACTAGACGGTATATCAGTACCTAGATACTTTATACATTAGGTATGTATGTGTGTATAGGTAGAAAATACAAAATTTGGACTTTTAGGTGAATAATGTCCTCAAGTATACACAAACAGATGGGATTGTACTACCTCAGTTTCAGAATCATGCTGAGATTTTTTTTTCAAAAAAACTTGAAAAGATCATTCAAATCGTTTAAAGAAAAGTCACTTGAAACTGAGATGAAACAGCTCGAATTTACAAATTATTCAAAAATATGGAAATTTATATGACAGTAATCTTTAGTATTTTATACAAGTAACTACCCTGTTTTTGTATTACTTAAGTATCCTCAAGTGTCCTAGAAAATAGAGAAAGTATAAGATTTTGGCTTTAAATAGGTACTTCGGTATTATTGTTTCTAATTTCAAGTTTTCAAAAAAACTTACCTACATTAGTTTGGGGACCTTTTTTTGCTAAAATATTAGAGATTTATTTTGAAAATTTTGAGATGCTATTAGAAATTTACAAATTATTGAGACATTTTTGAAGTTTTTGAGACATTTTTGAACTTTTTAAGCTACTTTTTGATGTTTTTGAGATAATTTTCAAAATTTTGAGCTACTTTTTGACGATTTTAAGCTACTTTTTGATATTTTTGAGAATTTTTATGGTTTTTGAGATGATTTTTAGTTACTACTTTTAAAACTTTTGAGATGCTTTTTCAAAATTTTGAGCTACTTTTTGATATCTGAGAAACTTTTTGAAGTTTTTGAGATACATTTTGGAGTTTTTTAACTAAATTTCAAGCTTTTTCAAGAAATTTTTCATATTTAAAATTACATAATATACAGATAGTTAGACAGATAGTTAGATGTTATACAGATATCTAAAAAAAATTATCACTTTGTACTTAAAATAAATTAATTTTTGATAGAATTATAAAATTTTGGTCAAAATTTGAGAGAATTTTTGTTAATATGCGATCTACTTTTATGAGGAGAAAAGGTGATTTTGGCTTCAAAGACCTGAATGAGTTTCTTACTTTGCTTACTTTTGGAAAAAAGGCAAAAAAAATTACTGATATTTAGCCCCAACTAAATCTTCATTCATTTTACATTTTGTGTGTAAAAATTGAGAAATTCTTAAAATTTTTAAACTATTTGTTATATTGACCAAAAAGCCTTTAGACCTATTCTATAGTACCAAAGGTATAATAAGATATTACACTATGGTTCTATTGTATACTATTATTTCATTTATTATTTCGAATTTGAATGGTAAATCTCATTGAATTAACTAGTCCTTTTGAGGATCTCATCAAAAGATTAAGGGGACCTGGTTGCGACACCCACAAAAGATCACATTTCCGAAGGAAATCCAAAAAAAATTTTTTTTTCTAAACTTGTGAGCCCTTAAGACCCTTTGTAGTACTAGTACTCATGCACTAAAAGTTTAAAAGTATTGTATAACTCAAACACCTTGAAGAAAATCACTTTTATTTCATTCTTAAATTTTCTACCATTGCACTGCATTATTACATTCAAGTACCAAAGTACTACTAAAGTACGGATTTTAAGGCACTTTAGAATAAATTCATATCCCGAACCAAAACTACTCGATCACATTATATTAAATGTAAAGTTGAAATCAAAATCAACATTGTTCAACAAAATTTTTTAGAAAATGTGGATTTTTAGACTGACCTAAAATGTCAAATAAAATGTTAATCACATCCTTGATTTTTCTTAAAACGCAGTAAAATAGAGAATCCTACAAAAATTAGCTAAATTTCCGTCTATTTAGGTGAAAACAGCAAAAATTTTGACGATTTTTTGGCAATTTTCTGGTAATCAAAAATCAACCAAAAAAATCGCATTTTCAGCTCCTAATAAGTCAATTTTTCCTAAAATACAGTAATATATAGAATCCTACGAAAATTAGCTAAATTGCCGCCTATTTAGCAAAAATTTTGATTTTTTTTGGCAATTTAATGCATTAGAAATATCCATGACTAAATCTAGACTAAAAGGTATCGTTTTTTACAATTTATACAATTTATTAGCATAGGGAATCCTATCAACTTTACATTTAATATAATTGGATCGAGTAGTTTTGGTTCGCGATTTTAATTTACCTGGTTAGAGACTTAAAATCCGGACACATTTTTTGATGAAAAAAACAGTCCTTTTGCTCTTTTTTTCAAATTTTGAAGGTAATTCCGTTGGACTTGGCATTAAGCAAATGTAAGTACCACCATAAGGCTATCTATATGTACATAAGGCTACCTATCTGTACATATTATGGAGACATTTTTCAAATCTTTTGAATCCCAAAGTTCAAAGAAATTGGTTGAATTGTCCGCAAAATGCGGACAATGAGCTCGTTATTCTTATCTTTAAGGTTACAAAATCTCTTTTAAAAATATTTATTTTCAAATTATTACCAGAACCTCATGTACTACGTGTACCCTATAAATGTATGTACTTAAGTATAAGTACCTATTTTGAATTTTGTCATAAGGTGTAAAAATACGAGTAAAATGTTCTCAATGAAATTCCAAGTTGGTTTTTATGAGAAATTCATAAATTTAGTGCCCTTAAAATTTTATTTTTTTCTCACATTTAAAAGTACAATTGATGTGTTAGGTAACATTATACAAATAAGTGCCTACTAGTAGGTAGGTACTTATATGATTAAGGCCTTTAATTTCATAAATTTATGAACCTTATTCTTATAAAAGGGTAGGTACTTGAAAGGATCACTTATTTACTAGAGTAAATAAATTTAAATTAACTTGGACATTTTATAGCATTTCCACTTGGCCCTTAAAGCTTTTATTAAATTTAATCCAGCCATAATAATGAACCTAAATTATACCTGTATTTCGTGAGAAAAAAGAGTCCAAAATACGAGTTTTCAGTGCTAAAAGCCTCAATAAAATCATCAAAATTTTACTAAATTATTTTAATTTTAAGCTTTTACTGCAGATAGTTCCTAAACTATAGTATTGTATGATAGGTATATCACTTTATTTCATTTAAGCTCTGAAACTCAAGATTTTGGACTCCAGAAATAAACTAAAATACGAGGTAAAAATCTCAAACTTCAGGACTGAAATGAAATACCTATGTTATAATACCTGACAATAATATAAGTACCCTACTGCGTATCATTAATACCCTACAAGATAGCTTATAATTGTAAAAAAATAAGTAATTAAAAATATACAAGTGTAGTGAGATACTAAAAAAATGAAATTTTTTGTACTTTTTTTGTGATAAATGACCATATCTCACAAGTAGGCGAAACATTTTGACCTCTATGACCTCATGGGCCTATGGGTGTTGACCAAATAGCACTAATGAGCCTCTTAATTATATTTTTTACACTGGTTTAAAACTCAAATTATTCATTTTTATCGTGATAAATCGGCTTTTTTGAGCTTAAAATTTTGACTTTTAAATGATAAACAACCTACTAGGATTTAATATAACTACTCTTTAGTAAATTATTAATTGTGTGAGGAAAGTGCAAAGATACATCTCATGTAACCCCATTTTCCTAGGTCAAATGTCACGTTTCGAGTAAAAAACTAAAGGCATATTCAGAATCTTCGAGATTAATTACATTTATGGGCACTTAAATCTCATTTTTGATTTTTTGTTCCTCATTTGATTAATATTTGGAGCCCTTAAAGGGTCGGTCTATAGTGTGATCTGAAATTTTTGTCAAAATGGCACAACTATACCATATAAGTGTCCAACATAGCAAGTTTGGTTAAAATCAGTTGAATAGTTTTCGAGTTATCCCGAAAACAAACAGACAGACAAAGGGACAAAATCCAAAAAAATTGGAATTTAAAGTGCTCGCTTCGCTCGTACTTCGTACAACTAAGAAAAATGATTCTTTCAAGATTTACAAAATTTATAGTTTAAAAAAGGTCATCGAACTGATAAAACTTGAGCTTCTGTTCAAGATATATTGACCTTATGGAACCATTGTTTTATATACGAGTAGGTAAAATTTTAAATTTAAACTTGTAAGTTGTCATTGAGTTCTCAAAGTAAAAAAATCTGAACTTTTGAATCTTCTAAATCTCTAAAGATTTGAATTTTTATGACTTGTAAGTTTAATTTCATCCCTATTTTGATAGAATTTACCCCTATATATTTGGTCTAACTTTACCCATATGAAATTAATCCAATTTATTTTACTATAGTCTAGTTTAGATAAGGTTAAGTTAGGATTTTTATAAAAATATAGGGTAAATTTCATATAGAAGTAAAGTTAGATCAAAAATATAGGGGTAAATTCAACTAAAATAGGGGCTGAGATTAAATCAAAGTCAATTTTTATTTAGATTCAAGTTTAAAATGGTTAAAATGTAAATTTTCGAATGGATCTCATCGACTGGTCAAAAATACACAATGGATCCCGTGCTGATTTCAAACAAAAATATTTTTTTATGTCCCATTGTTTAACCTAGTATCTAGTACTAGGCTATATACTGCGTTTACCAGTATGTTTAAATGGTTTTTTTAGGTTAACCTTACCATTTATCAAGCTTTCCTGGTTTGTGGTGGAAATTTATGAGATCTTGAGTCATGTCAATAGATTTAACTCTTTTAAAAAAATTTATTTGGCTTTTGACTTATGGATCATATTACTGATATAATAGGTATTAAAGTAATAGAGACTACCTATAAGTTTTAATAAGGGAAACTATCCAGGCTTTGAATTTTTTTTAGTTAAAATACGGTTATTTCAGTCAGTATTTAGTCCATCTAGAATCTATTTTTTTAATATTTTATGGTACAAAAGGGGAAGCCGATGAGATTTGAACTTTAATTTACAGAGTAGATTGTAGGTAATGAGTAGACCTATATGAGTAGACCTATATATTCAGCTCTGAAACTCTTGATTTTAGACTCTTATTTCCAGAAATGAATTAAAATATGAGTTAGGTAGGTTAGGTTAGGTCAAAATAATAATATAGTTAGAATATTAACCTAAAACCTTATAGATTTTGGGCTTATTGAAATGGCCAAATCTTTGAAAATTTTTGACATTATTAAACTTTAGAAAAATGGTTCCAACTTTGATATTTTCTCTTTTTTACCTTATGTAGTATGTAGTTTATTTCTAGGTGTGGTAAAATATATTTTATTTTGAATTTGGATATATAGGTAGTAGTAGGGACTTTAAAGGAGTTTGTTTTTTTAAGGTTTCTCTTTGACAGTTGTAATATTTTTACTTTTTTTTAAGCCGAAATTTTATTTAGCTAACGTAAAAGTATTTACAATTTGTCCAAATTTTGCCTAAATCTGCCCACTTATAATCTACTTGGACAAAAAATCTCTTTAGATCTTTTAAGTACCTGTACAAGCTACTTTATCCCTTTAAAAAACTCTAAAAAAAATGAACTTTTTGGTGAATTTCAAAGCTTTAATATGACCATTAATAGAATAGAGTATTTAAATTGAAAAAAATTTGTTTTATTTTATAAATAAGTAAGAATTTTATTAAATTAAAAACTATATAGGTATTAAGTATATCAAATTTTAAAGTAGCAAATAAGGTTATAGATAGTAATTTCAAGTTCAAATGAACTTAATTTTTTTGAATTTTTTTTATCAATTTATAAGTATAAGTCTATAAGTTTGATTTTATGTAGGTACGATTTGTCTTATGTTATTTTTATGTGAGCATTATCATTATTAATTGTATCAGTAATTGAATTATATTATTAATTAGATTTACAATAATATGTATACAAATATAGTTATAAGTATAAGATACTTGTCTAGTTAAATAGTAGGTAATATACCTAGTTTATAGAAAATTTGAAAATATTTAGTCTAAATACAGAATATATTATGAGTTATGTTATGAGCATCCAAGTTACAAATTTGGCTTAATTTCTTCGTCATACTGTTATTTTGTTGAGCCTGATTCTTCCTCCCTTGATTCTAACAAAAAATTACAAAAATTTCAAAAATTAGATTCCAAATTATGACTAGGATTTACTAATTGTGCGAGAAAAGCGTTTAAAGCATCTAATATTAGTTAAATACATTTTTTGGATTTCAAACTCAGTATATCAGTCAGTAACCATTTGTTAACTTGGCTTTTTTTTGATTATTTTTCAAAATGATTAACATAAGGATCCTTATGTTAAAGGGCTGAGATAATCTGAAATTTTAGTCATGGCACAACTAGACCCGATAAGAGTCTAGTTTGATCAAAAGTTTGATCAAAATCTTCTTACAAACGTCACAAAAAACAGAAAAAAATCGCATAAAAACGGATAAAATCGGATAAAAACTGACCAAAAACGGATAAAAAAGGTCAATAAACAATAAACAATAAACGGAAGGACAAATTGCAATTAGCTATTAATTAACTATTTAGCTAAATAGTTAGTGCTCGCTTGGCTCGCCCAATTATTAGAAGTTTAAAATTTCGAGACAAGTATTTGTAAATGAGAAATTGACATACCTCTAGTTTCCTGAAAAAATATGATTGGATGGGATTTTTGAGATTGATTTTGATTCTGGTGATGTTTCTGATGATGATGATATGTAGATGATTCCTTCAGAATTTGTAATATCTGAAAGATCTGAAATATTTTGCTGTAATTCGAAATCTGAAGAATTTGTATTCACTTCCATTGAATTATTTGAGGCTGAGGCTAAGCTTATATCATCCATCTGAGCAAGTTCCAAAACTTGAGAAGTTTCTAAAGGGTCATTTTCGGTCATGAAGGATTCATCAAAAGTCCTTTGAAATCTTCCCTTAGAACAACCTTTAAAAATTTCCAGAATTTCGGAATTTAATGTCAAAATTTTGATCATTTGATGTCAAAAAATTATGAGAATTTAATGTAAAGAAAAATTAAATTCATTTTTACCTTGACCTAAACTTAATGTAACTTGAGTTTCAATTTTTGTTGTCAAAATCTTGACTTGATCATCAAGTTGAGCCATCTTGTCATCATTTTGGTCCAATTTATCATCATGTTGGTCAATATTGCTCTCAACATGAACCAACTTCCTCTCAAGTTCATTAACTTTTTGCTCAAGACGGAAATTTGCAATTTCGAGCTGAATTGATCTATTCTCAAGTGTTATAATTTGATTTAATCGCATCTGGTCACTTAATTCCAATCTCAAAACTTTTTCTAAAATTGTGTCCAGTGAACTTTGTGCCATTTTAAATGCTTAAATAGTCGAATACTCGTAGTTTTTGCTATTTTTTATACAGTATTACTAGTAACAATGGTCTAAAAGTTAATAATTAACTATTTTTATTGTCATTTAAACACTTTAGATAGGAGAAAATGTAAAAAAAGGAAGAATATCTTTGACAGAAATTTCAAGGCTTAAATTTCAAATAGTAACTACTACATAGTAGGTATCATACAAACTATTACAAAGGCAATTACCTTCAAAATAATTTTGATAATCTAAAAATACATAAGTAAGTACCCTACCTACTAGGATTTAATCAACTTCTTAAGAACAGTTTAAGCCTTGAGCTCAATTAAGTGAGAAAAACTTTTGGAATCTCATTTCATATAAGCCATTTGAATCCATTTTTGATTTTTTTTCTCATTTGATTAACATGGGGATTCTTTAAGAAATCCACAGCATCTCAAGGAGTGGGTTTACCTGATTTTTTTATCGAAATGTCACAACTAGACCCTATAAGGGTCCTTTATACAAAGTTTGATTATAATCTGTCCAATAATTTTCAAATAATCTAAACAAAGTATGAAAAGTTAGACAAACAGACGAGCTAAATTGTAAGGGCTCGCTTCGCTCCCATAATTAGGAATTAATGTATTATTTGCCTGTAAATTGTAAGTACTGATTGATGATTAAGATTACTAATACTATTTAAGAAATATAAAAAAATGCATACCTACATTGATACCCATACGATAGGTAGAGTACTTTATCTTTAAGTTTAG
Source organism: Nanhermannia cf. coronata Gr-Ori-00579 (assembly GCA_034699045.1). NCBI lineage: Eukaryota > Metazoa > Arthropoda > Arachnida > Sarcoptiformes > Nanhermanniidae > Nanhermannia > Nanhermannia cf. coronata Gr-Ori-00579. The sequence goes on along the minus strand of JAQIXA010005039.1, from coordinate 816 downwards.
TTGAAAAATGGTTTCAATAAAATCTTATCGAAAAGTTCTAAAAAGTCAAACCTCTACGTTTACAGGTATTCTTATAAGTATTCAGAATACATATATCTGTATACCTAAAGTATATGTACGAGTATGTATCTGTATCTGTATCTGTATAATATGTCATAAATTCATAATGTATGTAGGTAATAGGTATACATAGTATGTATCAGTGAGTCTTAAGTATCAAAAATGATACTAATAATAATTCCATTTAAATAAATAGCAAAGCAATTTTTCCATTTTTTTTCTCCAGACTCCAGTCCAAGTCCAAATCCAAGTTGAGAGATTCTCCAGAGAAATTATTTTTTAGAAAAAATAAATGGAAGAATGACTTGAAGAAATAAATGATGATGGAATAAAAAAAAGTATTTGGATTTGGACTGAACAATGAAGTCGTCATATCTGCATTCACACATGCTTCAAATCCTTCACTTGACTCTCAGGCTATAGGACAATTGGTATACTATACAAGTACATTTTGTCAAAAAATCACCAATATTTTATCAAAAACCTATAGGTACTTTTAATTTAGCGATTCAAAAAAGTAGGATTTCAACCAAATTTGGCATGAAGGACCCTTATAGGTTCTAGTTGTGCCATTTCGACAAAAATTTCAGATCCTTGGATCCTTTAAGGATCCTCATATTAAATTTGAAAAAATCAAAAATGAAATTTAAGTGACTTATAGAGGTAATCGATGACTGAGCATACATGCTCTGGCAATTTTTTTGAGGGAAAAACGAGGGAATTTCAGGGAACCTGAAATTATTTATTTTTGAAATT
>JAQIXA010005038.1:0-10087 GCA_034699045.1 Nanhermannia cf. coronata Gr-Ori-00579 | reverse complement strand
CATGCACAACTAGACCCTATAAGGGTCCTTCATGCCAAATTTGGTTAAAATCGGTCAAGTAGTTTTCGAGTTATGCCGCGGACAGACAGACAGACATACAGTATTCGCTTCGCTCGCACAATTATCTGTAGTTGTTATTTAGCCCTGAAATTATTCTCGAGAAAATCTCCAGAATCTCTAGAAAATTTCTCATTAAATTAACAGCTAATATCGGAGAAAACAAGCTGTTCGAATTTCAGAAAAGTTACCAAACTATCCCTAATCTACCCCTACATACTTGTGTTAAGTTATAAATAATTCATGAGATTCTTTTAAACAATATTTGTATTATTATAAAGATAATCTGGTTTTTTTTTCATTTCAAGTTCAAGTTCAAATATTTGTAGTATAGATATGAGCGTATTATTTTTAAAACTAGGTTTTCTTTATTATAATATCAATTTACTTTAAACTTTATGCATAATATTTTGATTTTTTGATTGCTTTCGGTTGTAATGTAAAGATCTTGACAATGTATCAGTAGATAAGCATAATATTTTTTCTCTTGATTTACTTCAATTAGAGTACTTGATATCTGATATTAAGATACTTTTCCAGGTATGATTGAACGAGATTTCATATACCTAATTAAACAAAAAACAAAATTGGTATTTCATAAGGTTTTTGAATATTCTTATCTCAATTTTCAAATTGAAATCCTAGTTTTCGTGGTTCATTTGATTTTTTTAGGAAATCTAGGATTTCAAAATTGAAAGGATCCGTTCGGATTTCAGGCTTTTACCATATTAATTCTCATTTAAAGGCCAGAAAGCCCATTATAATCCCAAGATATACCTACTTTGAAATAAGCACAAGTACTCATTTCAATTTCAAACAAAGGATATCTTTGGGTTCTAATGGGCTTTCTGTCCTTTATACGAGGTTTAACATGCAAAGGCCTGAAAGCCGAATACATCCTTTGTAAAAAAAATTTGAAAATTGTACCAAGTTCATCTAGAAGATGAATATTTTTATGTGAAATTAGACAAACCTATGTATATTAAACTCTTCAAAAACAAAAATTATAAAAATTTTCTTACGAGGTAAGTTGTTCAGGTATTTCTGCCAGCACTTCTTGGGCCAATTTCATTTTTGCCAATCGATTCGTCTGGTCATATGAAGAGGACCAGGAGCCAACAACTTCAGGACAAACAGCCGTCATCCAGCTCTGAGAATCTCTGAAAAATTTCAAAAAATTTCAAGAAATTGCTCTCAAAAGCTTGTAACATGAAGGATATCTTTGTATTCTAATAGAATTTCTGGTCTTTATATGGGATTTAACATACAGAGGTACGAAAGCCAAAGATATCTTTTGAAACTCTAATAAATAAATGTAATTGATTTTTAATTTCTGAAAGCTAAAAAATCTCAATTTTGACAGAAAAAACTAATCGAAACTTTTCTTAATAAAGTAAGATACCCTACCTATATTTAACAAGCTTGAGCTATACAGTAGCTTTTTACTTTAAAAAATGCAACAAATAAATCAGTAGGTATATCAATTGCTTTTAATATTGTTTTAATCTTAAGTTACCTCATACAAATTTTTTCAAAGATTAGATAGGTATCTCTTATCTTTTCTCAAATTTCAGTTTAAAAGACCTAGATTTCATAATTATATAGACAAAAACTAGGATTTCAACTTGAAAATTAAGATAAAAATATTGTTTCTAAATTAGATAAAAATTAACTACCCTATTGGTAGATACTTATGGTTAGTCGTACCTATATTTTATTGAATTTTTTCTATTTAGAAGTTGAAATCAATGCTATTTACAAAATAATTCTCATTTTATTGTAAATAGATATTTCTAGAGTTCTCACCTATATCCTATAAACTGGACAATATCTCGCTCAGCGAATCTAAAAATGTATAAAAAAAGCACCAATTTTTTCGATAAATTTTGGAAATTTTGAAAAAATTTCCAAAATCTTACACTCCATTTGAGGACAATCGAACAATATCACCATCAAGAACAGTCATTTGAGAGAAATTCGCTGAGCCAACACCCTGGAAAACATAGTAAGTAATATAGTAAGCTATCTTTATACTTGTATAATTTCCATAATTTTGAATAATTATAATTAAATCAAGGGATACTTACAACAATTATGATGGACAAGGGTAGATTTGAAGCCTTTACAATAGCCTAAATATAAATTAAAATTAAAATTAGATACTTGTATTATAGACTATATAAATTTTCTTTTGATTTCTCCCCCTGTTTATATGTAAATATGTAATTAAATTTAAATTTATTTTCACCGAGATCAAAAACAAAAGTTTTCAAACAAAATAATGCAGTAATTAAATAATAAAGATACACTCTATACAACGGCATTCTGCCTTACTACCGAGTGTATTAGCTGTGGAAAGGTATAATTTATAATTGAATAATTTAATAAACTTTGAGAATGAATGTTGAGACGCGTGGTTGAAATTTGAGTTGACTTTTTGAATATTAAATGCAGTTTTTGCTGAGGGACTATCCGTAGGGGTACTAGTATAGTAGTATAGGTAAGTTTGTAAGTTTTTAATTAATTGAAAAAGACATTTGAATTATAAAAGAGATTTGAAAGAATAGCAGGCTTTATATATAGGTTTCAAATCGAGATTGAAACTTCTCTATAAGGTAAGTATAGCGTTGTAAAGTGAAAATAGCGGTAATATCTTCAAAAAATTTTGAGCAAAATTTCAAGTTTAAAACTCCAAATTTCATTAAAGTTGTGAAAAAGTTATTGATTTTTTAAATTATATCACAATTTTCAATTTGAAAACCTAGTTTTTGTCTATGTGACTATCTACATTACAGATACGAAATCTAGGTTTTCAAAATTGTGAAAATTGTAAGGATATCTTTGGGTTCTAATGGGCTTTCTGGCCTTTATATGAGGTTTAACACGCAAAGACCTGAAAGCCGAATACATCCATTTTGCTATTTTCAGATACTTTTGTGTATACTAGTACTAGTATTGTAAATATTTCTGACAAACCTCTTTGGTTTCAGGCATATCGTCGATTCTTCCATCTAAAAAATCAAAATATTACATTTAGGTATATTTGGTCAAAAATTGGCAAATTTTATGAATTACACTAATAACACTATCTCAATTTTCAATTTGAAATCCTAGTTTTAGCCCAAAAATTGCAAAAAGGCCTATTTAGGCTTAAGAAATAAACTGACTAATTATTGATTGGTAAAGTGAAATCTAATAATAATTTTTGAAGAAATTTTCATAAACTTTTATTTGAATGGAATTTGCTATTAAAAATTTCAAATTTTTTTTTAGTAATTTTACAAGTTTTTGTAAATTAGAAGGTTACAAATATGCTTTATCACTTGATACTGATTCTTAAAATTGGATATTTTTAGAGATTTCAAACCTCTAGTGTGACCTCTTTTAAAAAAATTCGAATTTATATCAATAACATAGTAATGTTCTAGTATGTAGTAGTATTCTTGTTTTAATTTTCATTTTGAAATCCTAGTTTTCAGTTTTCACCCATTTGATACATTGCCTTATCTGCCCAAAACTATGTTTTCAAAATTGAAAATTGAGATATTAGTAAAAATATCGCAAATAGTAAATCTGTACTCGTAGATCATAAGATTATTTAATCTCATTCTTATTCTGTATTTTGGTTGAATTTATCTCTACATTTTTGGTCCAATTGATTACATAAAAATAACACAAAATATTTTTAAACCCTATTTAAACTAAACTAAATTTAAAAAATTTTTGGTTTAATTTCATACAGGGGTAGAGTTATACCAAACATTTAGGGTTAAATTCAATCAAAATAGGGATGAAATTAAGTCTTTAGAAAATATTCTATTTGTGGTATTTTTACTATATCTCAATTTTCAATTTTGAAAACATAGATTTGGATATGGTAATGTATCAAATGGGTGAAAACTATGATTTCAAATTGGAAATTGAGACAAGAATACTACTACTAGAATATTACATGTTATTGATATAAATTCGAATATTTTAAGAGGGTCGCGGAAAAAATCCCAACAACCAAAATCCCAACTCCAAAATCCCATCTCCATAAAATTGTAATACAATTGAAGATATTGAAGGAGAAGATGATATCATTATCCTTATCAAGGATAATGATTATGGTCCACTAACTTGTGATATGAACAACATATTCTTCAATTGTATGTATGACAATTTTATGGAGATGAGATTTTGGAGGTGGGATTTTGGTTTAGGTGGGATTTGGCAGTTGGGATTTTGGAGTTGGGATTTTGGTTGTTGAGTTATTTTCCTAGAGCCATTTTAAGAGGTCAAACTAGAAGGTTGAAAAATTACATGTAAAATCACTAAAAATTTCCAAAAGAAAATCAAATTTTTTTTTAGCAAATTCCATTCAAATAAAAGCTTATTTAATTTCATCAAAAAATATCACTAGTTAGAGTTCCCATCCACATTTTTATTAGTGAGTTTTTCCACTAAATAAGCCTAAATAAGCCTTTTTTGCAATTATTTTAGGCTTTTTGACTTGTAATCATAAGCAGGATATAATAATGTCTCAATTAAATATCTCAATTTTCAATTTTAAAAACAGATTTGGATATTTGGATATGGTATCTAATGTATCAAATGAAAACGAAAACTAGGATTTCAAATTGAAAATTGAGACAAGAATACCGCTGTTGAGACAATACTGTGATATAAATTCAAAAATTTTTAAGAGGTCAAACTAGAGTTTTGAAATCTCTAAAAAAAAATATCAAATTGTAAGAATCAGCATGAAGTTATAAAGCATTCGTATCCTTCTAATTTTCAAAAACTTGTAAAATTACCAATTTTTAATAACAAATTCTATTCAAATAAAAGTTTATGGAATTTCTTCCAAAATTATCATTAGATTTATCTGGATCAGTCAATAATTAGTCAGTTTATTCCATAAGCCTAAATAATCTTTTTTTGCAAGTTTTGGGCAAAAACTAGGATTTCAAAGTTGAGAAAGTAGTAGTGAAATTCATAAAGTTTTCCATTTTTTATTAATTATCAAAATATTTACAAATGAGTATTTTCCTCTAAATGAGCTTTTTTTTGCAATTTTTAGCTTTTTCGACTTACCTGTAATCATAAGGAGGATATAATAATGTCTCCCATTTTGATTTTTCTCAGCCAGTGATGCGACTTCACTGATAATTGGCGCAAAATTAGTTGGACTGCAAAAAATCACACAAAAATTAACACAAAAATCACAAAAATTTCATAAAAATTTCATGTAATAAGTACTACTGTAATTCATTACCCAGCCAATGTCACTTTGCGTATACAATCTCTGCAAAAAAGTACAATTTATTGTATTAATTTGGTGTAATTGTGCTTGACTTTTGGTTTTTTCTTGAGTAATTAAATCAAAATTTTACACAAGTATCGTATATACTGTAGTATAAATACACATAATATACATTGTGTACTGTATCTTATAGTCACAAGAGATTTTTAAGTCTAGTCTGGTTCTGGTCTAGTGATAAAATATTTATTTTAAAGTTTCAAACTATCTCGGAAGCTCTTGACCTTTTTTTGTCTAAAAGTTCAAAAAAGTTCTCAACTTTTTAAAGAACCCCTCGAGGGTTTCTTTTATAAAAAGTTTGAGAGAGAACTTTTTGTTGTCAAATAATTAGATCTTAAAATATTACTTTGATAAACCATAGGACTTTGTCAATTGTAAAAGGCTCAGATTTAAACTCATTCATATTTTGGGTGAATTTACCCCTATATTCTAGGTCTAACTTGACTAATTTGTATGAAATTAACCCAAAATTTTTAAAAATCCAAACCTATCTTAACCTAAACTAAACAAATTAGGGTTAATTTCATAAAGAGACCAAAAATTTAGATGTAAATTCAACCAAAATAGGGATGAAATTAATCAAATCCTTGAAAAAAGCTAAAAAATTCTTTTTTATGGCAATTATATGATCATAAGTGACTCAAAATAAGGCCTAAAATAATCAGATTTCCTTTATTTTAAGCCTAAAATCCTTCAGTTTGAAGCATAATTTTACACCTTTTTCTTGATTTCTGTAAGAAAATATTTTGATTTTGACTATAAGACAGTGATTTTGAAATTTCGGACTTTTTCCTAAAGTTTTTCAGGAAATTAAGTCTCTCTTTTCAACTCAACTTTTGAAGAAAAAAAGGGCAAAAAAAATTCGTTCATTTCTGTTTTGAACTATTGATTAAACTTTTACTTACTCTTAAAGGATTAGTTTACACTATGTGGATCCCTTATATACTAGAATGAGATTATTTTTTTTATAAATTCATAAATTCTCGATTTTCGAGTAAGGAAACAGACACAAATTGCCGGGCAGTAAATCTCGATTAACTCACTCACTTGGTTAATATAATGGCCGAGTTAATTTAGGATTGTAAATCTCTTAAGTAATTATTTGGCTTTCTCAGTTTGAACCTCGAAGCCTTTTTTACACGAACTAGACCCTTTTTTATCCTAGAAAAAAATATAGAAAAATGGGCTATAGTTCTAAATATTTTGACCTGTCATAATATATAATCATACATAGTGGTATTCTTATCTCAATTTTTAATTTGAAATCATTGTTTTTCCTATTTTTACCCAAATTTTTAGCAAATTCATCATGGAATGACTTGAAAGAAATCGTTTTGAATAAATTCTAAAGGATATTCGGCTTTACATGTATATCTAAAGGCCAGAAAAGCCCATTATAACACGAGGATATATTTTTTAAATTCGAGGCAACAAAAAGAAAGATGAATCTACAATTTAAAAAATTTACAAAATTTTGTTCAAGTACAAGCCTAAAAGGCGTTTCATTCGAAAAAATTGAAATTATTTTATCATTAGCTAAAACTAATTTTTAAACTTTTTTGTAATTTCAAATCAAATCCAAAGTAGGTAGGTTCCCTTTCCCTACTTATTATCTAGTGTATATCCCATCAAATTTTTGGAAAATTTCAGACCTCTAGGACATCCGAGACCAGTTAAAATTTTGACCAAAATGTTATTTTTTTAAGTAAAACCAAAATTTTCTAAATTTTATTCAAAAGACTTGAGTTCAATTTTATCCTATTTTGATTAAATTTACCCCTATATTTACCCCTATATTTATGGTGTAACTTTACTCCTGTTTGAAATCAATCCAAAGTATTTTTAGTTTAGTACAGTTTAGGTTAGGATCTGTAAAAAATTTGGATGAATTTCATATACCTACAGGGATAAAGTTAGACCAAATTCAACCAAAGTAGAGATGACATTAAATCAGAGCCATTTCAAAAACGATCAAGTATCCTTGCAAATATTCGTATCTTACTACAAGAATAAGAATTTTTCCAGATTTCTAGATCATTCCAGAGCTACTGACGATGAGTCTAAAATCTGCACTTTTTTTATGAAATTTTTACTTTTTCGAGCTTTCAAGATGATCTACAGTGTAAATATAACCCAAGTAATAATACTATTACCTTATATAGTTTATAGAGAAAGTCCTAGTGAAAGTTAATACAGTAGAAAAAAAGTATAAAATAAAGATTTATAAAGCTTTTATTTTTTACCCTTAATAATATATAGCTTAAACCATAGCCAGATCAAAATCAAGGAATTAAAAAATACACTCCAATTTAATCTCATCCCTATTTTGGTTGAATTTACCCCTATACATTTGGTCTATCTTTACCCATGTATAAAATTAACCCAAAATTTTTAAAATCCTAACCAAAACTAAATTAAAAAATTGGCTAATTTCATTTAGGGATAAAGTTAGACCATAAATATTAAGGTAAATTAAACCAAAATAGGGTAGAAATTCAACAGAAAGTCTAAAAATACCACAAAAAAAGCGCAAGTATCCTGTTAACTAGCCTTGGGATGATGAAATAGACAAAAAAGTAAATAGAAAATCAACACCAGAAAAGCAATCTGGTGAAATCCCTACTTATTTCTGTATAAAAAATTGCAAAAAAATGGCAAAAAATGGAAAAATATGATTTTTTTGATTCATTACAAGGATATAATAATGTGGAGGAGAAGAAGCCTGCCTGGAGAGAATTTCTAATCCTTTTTATCTCTCGAGGTTATCTTGTACTACTAGTACGAGTAGGTACATATAGTACTAGTGGATTATTTCAGTAAATATAAATAAATATTTCAAAAGCGAATTGTTGCTCTACTACGAGTACTTGTACTTATTATAGCACTATTTATCCATGTAAAAACCCTTATAATAAATAGAAAATTGGCCCAAAAAAACTCGCCAAAATCACGTACAAAATAGACACGAAAAGTTTTCGGTTTATAGAAATTCATTCACTTGGGAATCTTTTAGGGAAAAAAGTTCATTAGCTCGCATTTATGATGTAATTATTGATCCAGGTTTTAAAACAGATAAATGAAAATCTAATGGATGTAAAATAACTTCTAATTTTGTGATATAGACAAATCTAGGATTTGACAAGATCTAGGGTTATCTCAGAAAACTACTCAACTTGATTATAACATTCTTAATTCTTAATGGTAAAGATCAGCCAAGTTTAAATCGAAAGAAATTCATTCTAAAAACTGCAAATTTTTGAGATTTTTCAAAAGTTTGATAGCGAAATGTAGACTTTGTATATTTTATTGCCCTAAATTTCATTTTAGATATTGTCTTAAAGGGTTTTGGATGCTAGGTATGCCTATAGATAAATTTAAAATTTTTTTTTCTTTATTGAATAAGGATTCAAACTTACCGTAGAGTAAAATTTCTCAATAAAGTATTCCTTTATATGAGTATTTTATTGGTAAAATTGTAAAATCTGTATTGGTAACTTGGCAAGAATGATAAGATTTATCAAATTTTTTTTATAGTAGGTACCTACTAGGTGTTATTTACTCTTGAACGTTTTATATGGACAATTTCAATCAAATTTTTGGTCAAAAGAAAAGCTGGTTTATCCGTAAAAAGTGTGTCTAAATTTGAAAAAAATTCTTAATTGTTATATTATAATATACAACTAGATCAGCCAAGTTTAAATAAAAAAAAATTCATTCTAAAAACTGCTTTTTTTGTAAATTTTTGAGATTTTTCAAAAGTTTGATGTAAAATTTTCCCTTTTTTTTGCATTTTTCATTTTATATTTTCTCTCAATGCTATATCTATTGATAAATTTAAAAAATTCGGAATCTCCGTCATTGATTACCCTTAAGGCCACTTAAACCCCATTTGATTAACATGGGGGACCCTTAAAGGGCCCCATGACCCCAAGATGTGGGGCAATCTGAAATTTTTTTCGAGCATGCACAATTAGACCCTATAAGGGTCCTTCATGCCAAATTTGGTTAAAATCGGTCGAGTAGTTTTCGAGTTATGCCGGGGACAGACAGACATACAGACAGACGGAAAAAGTGCAAGCAAAGTTGAATAGTAAGGGCTCGCTTCGCTCGCCCAATAATCTTTATTGGGAACTTATCACGAAAAGTAAGACTTATCAAAAAAAATTATAATATAAGATACCTACTTACACTTGAACCGTTTATTTAGATAATTTCAATCAAATTTTGAGTAAAAAAACAACTGGTTTATCCGTAAAAAGAGTGTGCTCAACTCAAACTTTAAAAAAAATTCCCAATCGTTATATTATAAGATCAGCCAAGTTTAAAAAATAGAAAAAAAAATCATTCTAAAAATTAGTTTTTTTTTGTAAATTTTTGAGATTTTTCGAAAATTTGATACCCAAATGTAAATTTTTTGCAAATTTTTTCATTTTAGATCCATTGCTCTTATAAAAGTATTTAGTGATAAAATGCAAAATCTGTATTGGGATTGGGAACTTGGCACGAATGGTAAGATTTATCAAAATTTTTAATACAGCAAGGACATAGTTACTCTTGAACCTTTTATTTAGACATTTTCGATCAAATTTTGAGTAAAGAAACAACTGGTTTATCCGTAAAAAGTGTGTCAAAACTTCAAAAAAAATCCTAATAGTTATATTTGGGCGAGCGAAGCGAGCCCTTACTATTCAACTTTGCTTGCACTTTGTCCGTCTGAATGTATGT
>JAQIXA010005037.1:0-10088 GCA_034699045.1 Nanhermannia cf. coronata Gr-Ori-00579 | reverse complement strand
TACGGGATTTTTATTGATTGCAAACTTATTTTATTGATACATTTCTCACGGGATTAAATAAGCGAAGCTATTTCATAAGTGACTAGTTATATTATATGCAATGTGGTGTCGGTGTCGGGTCAGAGCCAGAGTACTCCTCAGAGTATGAGTGTATAGTGTATACACTACTTATCCTTAATCCTTAGTACTATACTAATTCAGTCATTGAATTTCGAAATGATATTTATGTCAAAAGTCAAAAGGTATGAATGATTAATGTCAATTTCAATTAAGTCAAAATTAGCTTAATACAATTTGTATGAGTAAATGTGACGACAATTTTTGTCCTTTTTTTGTTTTGACATAAAAAATGACTCAAATCAAAGCTAAGCTCGAAATAACAACCTTCTATACTTTTTAATTTAAATTATGTAATTTTTTGCAAATTCAAAAAATCTAGCTCTAGCAGCTGTAGGGTACCTAATCTTAAGTTAAATATGGTACATCATTGCATAGTAATAGTAGTAAATAATAAGTTAGTTAAGTAAACTAACTAAATGAAACTGACTGAAACTGAACTTTTGCAAAATATTGTATTTTTAATAAAAAGTTTCGTTCGGTTTCGACTTCGACTGTTCAGTTCGACTCAAAGACAAGACTCAAAGACAAGACTCAAGCGAGCGCTCAAATGGTATTCGAAATTCGAATTTCGAATACCTCGAGCCGAGCGAGCCTCGACCTCGAATAGAATTCGAATTTCGAATAGAAATCGATAATCGAAATAGAAATTAGAAATAGAAATCCAGCCATCAAAAAAATTACCCTTTTATTTATTTTTTATTTACATTATAATCTTAATGAATAAGCACTTTTTTAACTGAATCGGACACGTATGTGGATTTTGTAAACCTCATAATTGTATTGATTCTAATTTTGTTGTAATTAAGTCACTTTTGTGAGTGTTCTTGTTGTGTCTACTTGAGACTTGACTTGACTACTTAAATCCTGGAATAACTGTGCCTATTAAAGGATTGGGTCTAGATGTTTGACCTGAAGAACCTGAGTGACCTATAGCCGCCTATAATAAGGTATATAGACATTTTGGATTTTGAATTTCACTTTCGTTTGATCAAGTGACTAGAATAATAATAATGATCGTAAATATAAAAGTAATTTAAAATTTAATTTACATTTACATTAATTTTCTACTACTTACCTTTAGTACTTTCGTTATATATAGTAAGGTACAACATTACTTATCATTTTAAATTATTAATTGAACCATCTGAAATCTGACCTTAACCACCATGAACCCTTGGGTTGTAGTTTATTGTTCTAATAGAAAATTAATTTAATAAAATTAGGTTTTTTGAGATGACTTCAATGTGCCTATTTATGAATGAAAGACTGTATTGTTTTGGATTGGATTGACATATTTTCAATTTTCTTAATAATTTTCTTTTGATTTGACAGGTTTTTATATCAATATTTGACCAAAGTAGGCAGAAGCAGCAACAGTATTGAATTTTTTATGGACTAGACTCTGACTTTGAACCATATACCTACTATGATTGTAATTGTGACCGATGATGCCTGCCAATTTGAAATATGAAATAAGAAAAGAGTTTATGCTTATACTGTACCTTGGTAAGAAATGATTATTCAATTTTTGATTTTTTAATATTAATTTAATTTTAATTTAATTTATTATAGTATCGTCCCAGATCCAATTTGCTCTCTTGTAATAAACTTTAAAAACTACCTTGGAGTTTGGAGTCAAGCAAGAATCTCAACGTTAACCTGCTGAATCTTCCAATTTTGTCTCAATTTTCCTTATGTTATGTTGACTGATAATCGATCTTGGAATTAATCTCAAAGTAAGATTTTATTTTAATATTTATAATTAAGGATAAAATGTAGTTTAAGTAATTAATAAGACGTAGTAGTATGTATCATAACATAACATAAAAAAATAGCATAATAATTCACTCGTTTTAAGTGAATAACTTAGCTAAGTTATTATTTGTGTTCTGGACATTCAAAAGCGAAAGCTTAATAGAGTTCTTAATTGATATTTTATAATAGCTGATCTTGTTGGGGCAGTAAAAGTCCAAGTAATACAATAATAATAATAATAATAAATTCATGTTCATACATATTTTCTAGTAATAAACTTTAAAAACTTGACCTAGTGCCTGGTTAGTTGGTGTAGTGCAGTATTAAGTATTCATAGTAATCTCAATCGTTTTAGTTTCATTTGAGCTTGAGCTTGATCATTGATTACTCTTATTAGGTATATTATTATTATTATTATTATTATTATTATTATTATTATTATTATTATAATGACTTTGACTAATACCTAATATGTAGTAAGTACCTTTTTACTAATTAGCGTGTATAGGTAGTAAAGGTATATTGTCCATAAATCATTCTTTATAAATATTATTATTGGTATTCGAATATAGGTGTTTGTAGGTACAGGACAGGTTATTATAGAAATTGAAAGAATGAACTTTTATTTCATACATGTTTATTAGTATAAACTGCTGTATTATTATGATATTACATTTATAAACAATAAAATATCTACTGCAAGTTGTGTTGTGGTGTGGGTTTTATCAAGTGTTGACGTAGATTAGACATAGAATTATTTTATTTTATATGTAATTGAAGTAACTATAATTTATTTATTATCTTTTATTAACCTAATCATTATCTATTTAAGGAAGATAATGTTTATAAATAAGTATTTATGCATTTCTATTATCCATCACAAAGAAAATTTCAAGTGTATTGCATGATTATATTGGGATTGGGAGGTTAAATGTTTTTTATTTAAGAAGCCTTTCTGCTTTGAAATAAGAGTTGCCATAAATAGGAACAGAATAATAACAAAAGTTTTACAAAAATTTATAAAATTTTAAAGGTTTGTTTGAGTAGAGTAATAGAAAACATAAATTGTGTGGTTTATTTAGTAATTTGTTGAATTGGATAGGATAAACAGTAAACCTAAAGGTGGCGATGGAGAATTTTTGTAGAATTTTTTACATATGACATGACTATGACCTTAAATTCTAATTTATAATTTTAAAAAAATCTTAGCATTAAAGCATATAATATTTTGTATGATATGATATGATGTAAATTAAGAGTATAATATTATTAAAGCAGTAGGAATTTCTTATTAAATTAAATAATAGTAAATGAGATAATATCAGAGATAATATCAATAATATACAACAGCTATCAGCTAACAACCAACATACCTAATTTATAAATAAAGCAAAATACCTACCTACCTTATAATAATATCAATTTGACATTAGGTTAAGGTTAGGTACTTTCTATTTTTCTTATAAAACTTTTAAGATACCTACAAAGTGAGGTGCATTAAAATTGAAAGTATTTAAGTAAAGTACTATTAATAGTAGGCAAACTATTATGCATTCCCTTCGATTACAATAAAAGTCCTATGTACTATTAGCACATTATATCAAAGACTACTACCATAGTACTAGTACATTATGTATTCTTCAAAATATATATTTATACCTAATAAATATCATACATAGCTATTAGCTAGGTATATTATGTAGGTACATTAATATTAATTCTATAACAAACTACAAACGAATATTTACATAGAATACGTAGTAAGTAGTAGCTAATAACATTCAAAACCTACCTAAGTACTATTATGTACCGATATATCCTTGTAGTATATTTGATACAGTGGGTTAGGTGTAGGTGTAGGTACTAATTTTGTTAGGATAATAGAGCAGTGAGCAGCAGAGGAGACCTAGAACAGGTATGTTATGGTAGCAAGCAAAGCATAAAATATAGGTAATTTTAGAGAACCAAGGATTTTTTTTACTACAGATATACTTGTTTTTAGGTACTATGTACTTGTATATTTTTAATGCTTTAGGGTTTTTTTTTCTCATGAAGAGAATCTTATACTATTATTAAAGGTACTTCGTATTTCTCTATATACAAAGTCTAGAGGTAAAGGATAAATACTTACTTGCATAGATATAGGTAGGGTACATACCTACATACTACCTTACTATGAAGTTATCTTTTAATAGTCTAAAGTTGATGCTAGTGGCTAGTTAGTAAATATGGTAGAATTCTTTAGACTATAGACCTAGTAGCCGTGTCATAATGGATGAGGGTTAGTGTCAGTATTGTGTTGTGTGTGGAGAAGGGGAGAAGGGAAGTCTGTTTTAAAATATTTGAAAAGCTATAAAGAGTATATAGGTACCTTCATACTTGATGCGTATAGGTAAGGTAGATAAAATGAAGTTTTTTAGTTTTGCTGTTAGCTTTGAGAGTGTCTTTCAATAATCTTTAGACCACCGTCTACATACTACATACATCATACGATACCTATAATATACCTATATTATATTCTATATAATTCCCTTCGCCCATTCACACTAATATAAAGAAGATTTGGACCACCTCCATTTTCATCAATAGTTTAATATCCAAGAATAAGATTGTATTAGAAACATATAATATAGGTACTCCTGCTGTAAGCTGCAAGTATCTTTTTAAATATAGTTATAATTCTTCTTGCCATCCCTTTTTTGTTGATTCTTTGCTGCCTTCGTCTTCAAAACAATTGAATCAAATGATAGAGAGTTGTAGAGTGATGTAGAGGGTAGAATTGGAAAAGAGAGAAATTTGAAAAGGAAAAAGAAGGCCTCGCCTCAAATATTTCAAACCTTGTATTATTACACGCCGTTCTTTGAGGGGATTCAATTCATTTCAAGAAAGTCGAATAGCTATTCTTTGAATCCATTCAATTAATTAAACCCATTTACCTAAATTTATACTTTATACTACTTATTGAACTGGAATATTTAAAAAGTTGAAGATATTACTCATACATTATCGTCGAAATTCTGATTCCATTACTCTGTTGTTTCATTCATCAGTGTTCTATAATACAATAATACCAGTACACTTGCAAAATACTTTTTGTAAAGTTAAGATATCATTTAAAAAAAATTAAATGTGCTTTACTCAAGTGGTGAATTTGAATCCAGTTCAGTGGTAAGTAGCATAAAAATAAAAAAATGTTACAATGAATATATTCGAAGTTGGCTTATATAAAATATTTTGGGGGAAATCCTAATGGTCAAGTCAAAGTGTTAATTTGCAAGTTTGTCGTATTAACTGGTTTTTAAAAATAAAATTGAATTAGCAAGAAAGTTTGAGTTTTAAATTTCCAATATTTATCTCAAGTTCTCAATTCTGTTGGGCTATATAAATTAATCATATTTTTCCTCGTTCGTTTTGTATATGGTATATTGGTGATGGTATTTCTTTTGATACTGGTACGTAGTATAGAAATTGAAAAATATACATTGACTTTCACATTATTGTTTTGATTTTGATCCATTTTTTAAAAATAACAATATTGTTTTTATTTATTTTCATATTGTATTAAAAAAATAAACCAGCAGTAGCCAGCCGTGCATGTTTTAAAAAGTTTGTTTCAGTGTATCAGTTTAAAGTTTGAGTAAATTAAATGTATAATATTAGAATTCTTGTAAAAGTGTCATCAGTATTAACATTAACTCTTAAGCAAAGATAAGTGTATGTAGTATGTATTCCATTAATATTGAGTTCATACTCAATATTCAAATTCGTGCTCTTTCTCTTTCATACTCCAAAGATGTTCATATTTTCTAATTTATTTGTGAAATACAATATAAATGACGAGGAAGGTATGTAATTTCAAAAATATTACTTATAAATTTTTATTTGGAAGAAAATGTCTTTCATATATCAACTACTTCTTATCATTAGTTTCCCGTATTTGTATAGTAGTATATACCCATATTATAAACTAATTTAAAAGTACCCTACCTAAAATACAAGCACATGATACGAGCTAAATATTTTTTTAACAAAAAGGCAATTTTAGGTTTTTTATGAGGATAAAAATGAATAAATATTTTTGGAAAAATCGTGTGCATACAGGTGTAATATCTATACTTAAATTATTAATTACAATATAAGTAAAGTGTTGATATTCATGAGTTTGGGTTGTGTTTTGAGGTGAGAGAAATAAAAATTAATATTTAAGTTTAGGTAGGTAGGGTATATCTTGTTCGTGAGAATGAACTTATCCTACGTCCTAAGCTATGTACCATACCTACCTATATGTACAAAAGAAGTATCAAATAGTACCTACCCTACTACATGGGCATCAGAATATGTTTCAAGTTTTTAGACATGGAAAGATGTGATGTAAAGTAGGCATTTAATTGTCATTTTTACTAATTCATTTTTACTAATTTTTACTAATGTCATTTTTACAGTGTTTTTTGTCTTTAAAAGACGAGTATATAAGATTTTCATATGCAAATATATTTCATAGAACAAGTACAAGTACAAGAATAAGAATTTATTTAAGCATTAGTATTAATAGATAAATTACATTTTTTCAAATGTCAAATCAGGTACATTAAAGTAGATTTAGTAACTAGTATAATAAGAAGAATAAGAAAGAATAAATAGGCAGTAGGTAATGCAATTATTAAATTATTATTATCAATTATTAATTATTTAAAAAAATAATACCAGATAAATTGATGAATATTGGTATGTACAGTATAGTAGATATTCATTCAAATATATCCTACTATAATTTAGGCATTTGTGTAAAAAAATTTTATTTAACAGTTTAATTTTTATACACAAATTAGGTAGGTATTAGGTATATCATAAAATTTTGAAATATTTCTTCCTATTACATATTTACTCTATTTAAATTGTTATTTATAAGTTTTACCCATTTTTTTAAATAATAGGAGTAGGAAATAAACTAAATAAATTTTTTTTACTGATAATTTATGCATTGTAAATAATTTTGCGGCTTACAATCTTATGGATTCATGCTCAATTTTTTATTTTTTTTTATTCTTTCTATGAATATAAAATATTGAATGTTAACAATGAAGTGATTAACTATCTAGATTAAGAGCAAATTATGAAAATTATGAGTCGTTCATTAAATTATTTATAATAACTTTAATGTTCTGTTTCTACCTCTTATTTTATTTAGATGGATCTGAATGGAAATAAAGTAAAGAATATTTTAAAGCAATTTGAGGGCTTGAAGCAGAACTACAATGAAAATGATACATCTGTACTTAAGCCACAACCAAAGGCACGTGAATTATCTCGTTCAGCCAACAACATTAGCCAAACTGGAATGTTAAAATACGGAAATAGGAATGGATTTGTGGAAATTGGAAATTCAGTTAATAAAGATTACCCCATGGACAATCCTACAACTAGTAATTCAGCTGAGGATACGAATAATCGTAGAAATGCTATTTTTATTGATTCATTAGGAGCAAATAATGATGAACCAACTTCCAAAGAAATATATCGAGCTAGTGATAATTCTTCACAAAGAAGTTCTAAAAGTAGTATAAGTGGAGGAATTGGTGGAAATGGTGATAACTCATCTACTGGGTCTGCTGTTTATGTCAGAGTTAAGCGGAGCAATGCCTTTAGACAGAAGGAAGTTATCGATGGGCCAATCACATTATCAACAAACAATAAATCGAAAATGGTTTTAGAAAGAGTGAGATCATTAGATTCCAATTGCAGTGTAAATAATAATAAAGAAAAGAAACAAGATATAACATATGAAACATATGAAGAGACACGCAAAAATAGTAAACAAGATTCTGACGATCAACAACAACGAACGAATACATTATCAGCTCCTTCAATTTTAATAGAACAGCAATATAGAGTTCCAGCAACAATAAATGTCGTTACGCCTTACCAAGTTTCGGATATTAATAAATATTCAACAGGTTATAATTCAACGATTCAACCATCAGTTACTCCTTTTTCGAGTGAATATGCAACTCCGTTTCCTCAGCCTCATCAGCAACAGAATCATCTCTTAAGGAATCAAATTCCTCTTCCACCGCCTAGAAACATATTTAGATATAATCCACCTTCTTATATACCACCACCACCACCACCAACTACGTCAACAGAAAGTTATAATCTTAGAAAAACAAATTCTTATGGGTCATTTCCGATTCGAGCATCAAATCCTATTATACCACCCGAGAAACCGCCAAGAACTTTTCTTTATGATATATTATCAGATAATTCACAAAAAAATCAATTACAAAAACAGCATAAGCAAAATTCAACTATAGATTTAGTTTCGAAGAATGATTTAACTATTTCTACTTCTATTAATCTTTCTTCTTCTTCTCCACTACTGGACACTAGTAAATCATCTAAAAATATTCAAGGTCAAATTAATACTATGCCAAATGCAAAAGAAAACTTGAAAAAGACTTTTTCAATCGAGAATTCAAATAGCGTAGGAAATTTCAAAACCTTTAATCCTATTAGTCAATCTCATCCACTTTTGCAAAGATCTAAAACCGAGTCTCAAATAGTATTTAATAAGAGTAAACAGCCGTCAAGTAATATTCGTAAAACAACTTTAGTAATGGACTTTGGTTTACCTCAGCAAGATATTCGACAAAATTATTTGCACAATCATCTTCATCAATACAATAACTCTGGTCTCCCACCTTTATCTGGCCCTGGTATTTCAAAAAATAGACAAAGTGCAATAGTAAAAGTAGACGAAGTGGACAGTAAAATAAATAACAATTACTCAAATCAGAAACCTGCTTGGATTCACATGGAACCAAAAATTCATACTGCCACAATAGTTCCAGCTTCTGGAAAGTTGATTACAGGCGTCGGTTGTGTTAGTAATAATGCTGTTTCAAAGAGTGATGATCGTTTATGTGAAAAATCTAAATCTGAATGGGCACTGAATCAAAGCTTAGCTGCTTCGGGGAGAAGAAACACAATTGCTAATTTGGCAAGCACCGGTCATTTATTAGACTCGAGTGCTTCAAATAATTCTTCTAAAGATAAAAAAGGGCTCCAGCAATCGGTAAGTTATTAAACTTTAAATTTTTAATATACATAATAGTAGATGCGCTTAATCAAAAGTTGTTAGTAGCTAGCTAGTAATTGCTTTTGCTCAACATAATATAATATGTAGGTACTCCATAAACAAACCAATTACATGGTACTATTTTTTCTATCTCGATTTTCGAAATTGCAATTATAGTGTACCCTACTAGGAGAGGAGGGGGCATTATTTTTATTGAAATTGTCTCTGTCGTCTAATTGAGAAATTGACTTTTAGTAAAGACATAAATAACTAATTAAAGCTAAGAATAATAATTATGATTTTTACATACACTACACCATGAAGATTTTGGTTTAAAATTAAAATAGATTACTGATAAAATAGTAATTTAAAATGAATGAGTTATAGATATAAACTTTAGAATATAGGGTACCTAGTAGAATTAAAATATTTAATTCTGATATTTTTAATTTGCATTATATATAATTTTACAAAAGATAAAAGGAAAGAAGAAGCATAACTAGCAGAAATTTAGTTGGTAACGATTATTTGTTTTGCAAATAACAAAGTAAACGAAACTGAACAAATTATATTTAAACTTTTAAAAGAAACTTTTGTAGGTATGCCTGTTAGAATTTTTTAAACAGATACTTGGGTAGATTATATCTATATATTATAGGAGCTAAGTCGTGTAATGTAAGAATATTACCTATACATATAGGTAAGTAAATTGTGACATTAAATATATGAATCCAATAGATAAATCTGGGCAAATACGAAGTAGTAAATAAGTAAATATCTGTTTAAATTTTTCTGCACCACAAAAAAAAATTAAATATACGAGGTTTTTCACATATTTCAGTAAAATTTACGCAATCTTGAAGTTATTTTCAACTTTTAAAAAGGGATTCAACTCTGCTGAAACTAGAGTAATTTGACAAACAATTTCAATGTTAATTTATTAGATAGAATAGGTAGTTTATAATTAAAGTATTTATTTCATTAGCATGCAATGGTAACAATTGTATTAGGTATTAGGTATTACCTACTCTTTTATTTAAAACAAACTCATAAGAAATAAAAGACTATCTGCGCTATAGTTACTTATAGACTTATAACTTATAGATTATAACTTATAACTTATACTATAATCTATAAG
>JAQIXA010005036.1:0-10090 GCA_034699045.1 Nanhermannia cf. coronata Gr-Ori-00579 | reverse complement strand
AAAAAATTTCAGATTGCCCCACTCCTTGGGGTCAGGGGGCCCTTAAAGGGTTCCCCATGTTAATCAAATGGGAAAAATCAAAAATGAGGTTTAAGTGGCCTAAGGGGTAATCGATGACGGAGATTCCGAATTTGACGTCCATTTAACCAGAAAATTGACCTTTGTCCCTGGAAAAATGGGATAACTTGAGACGTTTTCAACGCTTTGCTCGCACAATTTATAATCAACTTCTAGTGAGTTGATTAAAGCCTAGTTATAACCCATTATATACCTTTGACATAAAATTTTTCAAGGCTTTAAAGTCTTCAAAATTTTGTAAACGTCAAAATCTCAAATTTTTATTTTCAAAGATTCAGCAAATTGACAGATCAATCAAAAAATTTTAAAAATCAAAAATTTTGACTTTTATTAGGGTATCCAGTTCTTGGTCCGAAAGTTCAATTTCGAATCGAAGGTCGAATGGCCAATAAAGAAGACTGGAATAAAATGATGGTGGTGAGTAAAGGCGGGAATTCACCTCAAATTTCGGATATTCTGAATTTTATTTCAAAATGGTGTGGTTCTAATCCTTCTTATTTATTTAACTAAATACTTTATTATTAATTTCTACTACTGTCCTACCTACTTATGTGTAATTTTACTACTGTACACTTTGATAATTTGAAATAAAACATGTATTTCTTGTCAAAATGACCGATATATTTCTATCTACTATAGATTCAACTATAGGTGTAATTAGGGATAGTTAGGAAATGTTTTTAAGATAGCCTATTTTCTCCTGGACCTTTTATTTTGACCTTCTGGACTTTTTCTATATCTATATCTAGAGCTAGCCAAGATAAAAGTAAAAGTTTTTCAAAGGGTATATTTGAGTTTCAGGCCTTTACTATGTTAAACCTCATATATAGGCCAGAAAGCCCATTATAACCTGAACATATCCTTTGGACTTTGAAAACAGCCTGTCAATTCGATTGAAACAGTTGTTATTTTACCTTAAATTTCTATATCTAGAGCTAGCCAAGATATTTTCACACAAATTTTACTATCCCGATTTATTAGATATAGATAGATCAAAATAACAACTATGTATTTCATCCGAAAACATTGTGTCTAATCCTAAGTAAAAATTTTCAAATTATCCCTAATCAAATTAATCATACCGATACCTGCTTAAAAAGTGTGAAAGCATGGAAAAAAATCTATTTAATTAATTTATCAAAAAATTGACTAAAATCTAAAATTTCAGCTTCAAACTCCAAAAAAATCAGATAAATTTCATAAACATTTTTATAAATAGAAATCTTAAATTGAGTGAGATTAGGGATAGTTCAAAAAAGATTTTTGAAATTTGGACTTTGAAAACAGCCTGCTTTTTCGGAATGAAACGGTTGTTATTTTTGCCTTAAATTTTTATACCTTTATCTAGAGATGAGGTGGCCAAGATACTTTCAAATAAATTTAAGTTCAGGATATCAATTGATTCAGGCGAAAAATGGATGAGAACCCTATTTGTATAGACCATAGATCCTATAAGTTTATATTTAAGTTTTACTAAAATCTGTGATCTTTGGATAGGTTTTTTATATATGTACGTATCTCTGCGTATTAGATTATATTTTGTATTTCTTTAAAAAAAAGGGTTTTTTTGTTTGTAAACGTTTAAGATTTGTCAATATTTTATAAGGTAATTGACAAAACAATGCGACCTTTAAACTATTTAATTATTTGATCAAAAAATTGACCAAAATCTGAGAAATTGGCTTCAAACTCAAATTCCAAAAAAAAAACTCCAAAACATTTCTAAACTATTCCGAATCTACCTCTATCTTTTATAGTAGGTAGCCAGCCAGGGTACAATAGAATTTTATTTACAAAAAGTCGAAAAGTCTATACGTGTTGAGGATTATCGATAAATCCTTTTTTTGCTTATATTTAGGCATATAACCTCTGAACTTTTGAAAAAATTAATCTCAATTTTATTTACTTAATCATTTGCTGATTAGAAATTTAGAACTTGACTTTTCTGGGCTCTTGGGCTATTAAAGGTATAACACTGTACCTATTTACTTCATACCTCCTTACTATTTACAGTAGGGGTACTTTTTTGGTGATTCGATAAATTCCAAATTTCAACTTCAATTCACGTAAAAGTAAATAAAAGCCCATGTACATTAATCTAATCTAAACATCTACTTAAATTTATTACATCTCAAAAGCATGTATGTCACATATTGGTATAAAAGAGGTCATCTGTAGATTCTTATTTTTCTTATTCTTATTATGTAGAGTTCTCGTATTAGAGGTCCAATTCAATTAATGCTGGAATAGCACGTTTTCCTTAAAGAAATAATAAGACTTTTGCTTCATTTCTGAAGATTTTATGAAAAGTAGATTAGGTAGGCAAGTATAGTAGGGGTAAATTAGGAATAGTTCGGAAAACTTCTTTGAAATTTGGACATGGCCTTTTCACCATGAACCGGCTGATATCCTGACCTTAAAATCGTTTGAAGGTATATCGCTAGATATAAATGTTAAATCTCAGGTCAAAAATTAGAAATTTTAAAAAAAGTTTAGTGTCGATTAACAAAATTTTTTTCAAATTTTGCTCAAATTATGAATTAGATTCAGTAGCTATATATTCTAATACGAGTATTCTGTTCATGATCACTTGAGATGGATTTTTGGCATTTTTTATCGAGATTTGAATAAAATTCGATAATATTTTGTATACATATAGGCATATGTATACTAGTAGATATTAGTTGGGGTAGATTAGGGATAGTTGAAAAAGTTTAATTTTGATATCCTGTAAAACACTGACCTATTTCCTTATGAAATTATTGCGAATTTGCTCTAAAATTTTTATATTTTATCTAGAGATCACAAAGAAATTCTCAAAATTTCAAGAATGTTTCTCAAATATCCATATTAGTGTTCGATGACACTTTTTCTCGAAACCAATCACATATACCAAGTTAGAATTCCATTTACCTCTGCAGATTAGATAACCCAAAAATACATAAAAAGTCCTTATATTATTCTACTAGTCTCTAAATATTGGCTCTGATTTAACTTTATCCCTATTTTGGTTGAATTCATATCCTATAATATTGGTCTAACTAATAACTAATCCACTGTATGAAATTAATCCAAAATTTTTTTAAAATCCTGGCCTTAACTACTCTAAAAAAATTGAGTTAATTTGGGTTGAATTTGGGGTAAATTCTTTCAAAATAGGGATGAAATTAAACTCAAGTCCTAAATATTAAAATATCTGCATATTTTAGCCATAAAATCCCACAAAATCCCCCAAAATTTATATTCTACAAGTAAAAATGTGCACATTACCGATAATATACTGAATTATTAAATTCCCAGTTAGAGACTCATTTATATTTCGGTTTTTTTTTCTACATTTGCCCGGGCATTAGGCGAATTTAGAGGGAGTTCCCCCTATAAGGTACGTTTGAATAATACAAAAGCATTTGAGTCTCAAGAGCGGCAGAGTCTGCCTTATAAAGTTCATTTTTCAATTTAAAAATGACTCACACAAAAACTACTCTGTACTCTGTATAGAACTATATATATTAGCAGTATTATAAGGATATT
Source organism: Nanhermannia cf. coronata Gr-Ori-00579 (assembly GCA_034699045.1). NCBI lineage: Eukaryota > Metazoa > Arthropoda > Arachnida > Sarcoptiformes > Nanhermanniidae > Nanhermannia > Nanhermannia cf. coronata Gr-Ori-00579. The sequence continues at coordinate 6,481 of JAQIXA010005036.1, read as the reverse complement.
TGAAAAATAAAGTGCTTTTTAAACTCATTCTGACTTTTATCAAGATATAAATATTACTATGTATAGTCCTATACCATAAGAGTATAGAAATTTACCTTTAAAGGTCTTATATTTCTAAACCAAAATAAAACCAAGAAAAAGTGCCAAAGGCAAGTTTACCAAAAGTTTTTTGACAGTTTGTTTGAATAATATTTATCATTTGAATTTATCATGGTTTACAAAATTATTTTGGTCTCTCTCTAAAAGGTTAGAACTGTACATTTATACTAATACTTGGTTAAATTAGATTAATATTTATGATAATTGTATCTGAAGAATACAATATCTAATCCTAAGTAGCATAGCTTTGACAAGACTTGAGAAACTTGAAATTTTAAGATTTTTTTTCTTTTGGAATCTTCGAGTTCATCGGTAAATTACTGAAGCATTACTGAATGCTTCAAATCATTCAGGATATTATTTTTAATGATCATATTTTTCAACATAAATTCTGCAAATTTTGTATTTTTTAAACCATATTTGTCTACTCTATAAGCTCAAAATGGTGTAAGAAATTTAGCTAAATCTCCTGGAAAAAATGTTGTGAGAAATTGAGCAAAATCTTCTGGAAAAAATGAGTCTAGTTCGACAAAATCAAAATCAAAACCAGGATTTTGAATCATCTGATCGACTTTTACTGTCAGAGTGTGATATAATTCATTTATTATTGGAATTCCTGACTACTCGAGGACTTACAGATTCTTCCCTAGTACTTGAAAAGGAGACCAGGATTGTCAATGAGATTCTAGTAAGGTTTATTTACTAATAGTTAGGTTAGTTTTAATTTTTTTGTAATTTTTAGGCATCGCCAGATTTGCTATTTTTGAGAAATCTTGTGGTTGAAGGCCGTTGGGATGATGTTCTCGAATTTTTACAGCCTCTGGAAGAAGCCTTTCGATCTTTTCCAGGTAATTTTTTTCAAAATTTAGTGATAAATATGGCTCTAAATTTAATTTTTTGTATTAATTTACAGGTAAAAAAGTACGAGCTACAATACTCAAACATAGATTTTTGGATATGCTCTTGTCACATTATGCATCTGGACATGAGATGACGATGGGACAAGAGGAAAGTAAATCTGTCGTTGAACGTATCGTTAAAGTAAGCAAAAAACCATTTAAAAATCCAAATTCCTAGAGTATCTTACTAGTAATTCAGCTCTGAAAACTCATATTTTGTCCTTAATTTAAAAAGTATCTACACAAGTTGATATGAAGCCAAAATATGAGTTTTTAAAGCTGAATATTTCATCTAATTATAAGAATGAGATATTTTTGAAAGATTCTTAAATGTTTGACTTCTTTTAAGCTAAATATCAGTATCTGTGTAGTTAAATGACCTAAAATTTGATAATTAAGTTAGGTACAAGTCAAAGTACCTACAAATAATTATAAAAATTTAAATTTTAGACCATCTTGATCTTAATAGTCAATTAGTGTATCGATTAATAAGATTTTAAGAATTCGAGCTATTAATGATCAAACTTTTTGAATTCTTGAAACAAATTTTAAGCTAATTATTTGGAAATAGTGTGAAATTTAGTTAAAAATACAAAAAATCGAATACAATAGTTAATGATTTATACCATTGATTTTATTAGGTATTTCATTGGCAGGATATCTTGTACTACCTACTGATATGCTTTTAGTATAGAAATTAAGCAAATTTTACATTTTTGGGTGATTTTAAAGAATTTTCAAGGTTCTTGACCGCATGTGGTCTCAAAGACTTTGAGCAAATAAAACTTTTTTTTTGGAATTTTTTGGTCTCGAATCGGTGAACTTGTAAAGATTTTTTTATATTCTTTTTGGGACACTTATGGGTGTTTTAAATTACTATAAAATTGTGGTTTCTTTATAGGCTTGGTGTAAGAAAATGGGTATTATGATATCTAATAGTATTTCGAAACTTAGGACCTTAGACCCAAAATACATAATTATTAACCTTACGATTAGTGAGAGTTTCAGACCTCTAGATCAACTGAATGAATAAAATTCTCAAAAATTTGATCAAATTACATTTACACAATTATTACGAGATTAGCCAAAATTTTCAAAAATTACTTTTTTGTCATATGGTCCCTTTTATAACTAAAAATTACATTTATATCTAAGAAATTAGCTAATAGTAAGAACTTGAATAATTTTATAAATTACAGGTATTGAATGAACTGGAGTCAGTTTGTGATTCAAAAGAAGAATATTCTTCACTTTGTCTTCTACTCACTTCACCATCAAGACTTGCAGAACACCCAGAATACAAAGGTTTGCTTAAAAATTTCAAAAAAAATTCAAAATTTTCAAAATTTTAGAATTTTAAACCTACTCTGTATTTAGATTGGAAATCCTCGACAAGTCGTATAGCTTGTTTCTCAGCTCTCAGACCACTAGTTCAAAAATTTATACCACCACCAGCAGGACCTCCAAAAATTCCGCCAAAAGTAGCCAAAAATGACCGACTTGTTCAACTTTTGATTAAAGGCTTATTGTATGAGACCTGCTGTGACTATTGTAAGTCAAAGGCTATAGACAATAAGGGACCAAGTACTAGGGGAAGTGGACAAAATTCAAATTCTTCCTCAATAACTGAAAGTACTCTCAATTTTTCTGGGCTTTTAAGTGAAGGACAATTATCAGAATCAGATTTAAGTTTACCATCATGGTTAAAAAGTTTACCTAATAATATTTTTAATTCACCATTTCAAAAAAAGAATCTTAGACTGGATATGGAACCATTACCTAAGCCTCAGAAAATCCTAATGAATGTCTCGATTATGGACTCGGCCTCTGATTTACTTTCAAGGTATCAAAAATTCCTAAAAAAAACTTCAAAAATTACAAATTTTTAGATATTTTTACCCTAATAAGAATACTCTAAGATTTGCAAAAATTTTAAAAAATTCATGCTCATTTTTTCAGCTTGTCAATTTTGAGATGGATTTTGGCATTTTTTATATCGATGATATTTGAATATTTGCCAATTTTTTTTTGTTTTCAATATTTGTAGAAATATTAGTAGGGGTAAGGATAGTAAGGATAGTTTGAAAAGTTCAAAATTTTGATACCCTGATTTCGATAGATACTCCAATTTCCTTATGAAATTATCGTGATTTTGAATTTTGTCTTGAAATTTTTATGTTTATATCTAGAGATAGCAATAGCCAAAATATTCTCAAACTTTCAGTTCAAAATAACAACTGGTTTAATCAAAAACAGGCTGTCAAAACACTGTTAAATCTCAGGTCGAAAATTACAAATATTTAGAAATTTTTTTTAAAGTATAAAACCGATTAACAAAAAATTAAAAAAAAATTGTTGAAATTCTGAATTATCTAGATTGGAAAGAATCCATGTAAAATTTAAGAATCTGTTTTCGAATATTATGAAACTATTTATGTAATTTTGCCCTGATATTTTTATATTTACCCTGAATTCAGGCTCTCCAATTCAACCGAATTCAGGCTGTCCTTAAATATCAAAATTTCTCAACTATGACTAATCTACTTGCTTTGGAATTATCATACTTATTTACAATTTTTTGTGAATTTATAAAAAGTAGATACACTCCACGACATTACTGTAAAATCCTAAATTTTACAGCTAATAACTGTAATAAGATACTTTTTCAGAAAAATTTCAAGATTTTTTTTTTGCTTATTTAGGAGTATGGCGAGCACTTCATTTCATTTAAGTACGACAGAAACACCTCAAACTCAAGACTTGAGAACAATGACAACTTCGGTTGACAGACTTTTCGGTGAACTCTCTGACTCTGTCCAAGGCTCATCAAATCAGCATCATCAACACACACACATTAATCTATCCAGAGCTTCACCAAGACCTCATCTTAATTCTCAATCAATCAGTTCCAGGATTAGTGAGGAAGTTGATAATGTAATTTTTTTTTAGAAAATTATAATTAAAAATTCTAAAATTTGAAATGTTTTAGGAAACTGATATACTTGGTGGTCCAAATACAAAAGCCAGATTTATAGCAGTAACTACCCTCGAAGATGTCCAGGTAAAATCGCATTCAATTTCTAAAAATGTTTCTAAAATCTCTCTGGATATTTTAGGCTGTTCGATGTGCCGAATTTCATCCTTCTGGAAAAGTTTATGCAATTGGTAAGTTGAAAAAATTTCAGGGTTTTATTTTCTAAATTTTGAGAAATTTATGAGCTAATTGTTCAGTTTTTTAAGAATTTTAAGAATATAATAATAATGATTCTTTTGGGCACTTTAAGGTTCTAATTCCAAAACCCTAAGGGTCTGCCTATACCCAAATATAATGGACGTGACAGAAAATCATACAAGCTACCAGCCTACCATACTTTTCAAAAGAACTAAACATCACAAAGGATCTATTTACTGGTAATTTCAGCTAAATTTTGCATAATACTGAATGATAGTGTATTTTAGGAAAAATTGACTATTGCGAGCTGTTATGCGATTTCCCTGAATAAGTTTTGATTAGCAAAAAATTGTCAGCAAATGGTCAAAATTTTTGCTAAAATCGAATAATATTTTCAAAAGTTCAGACTAAATATACCTAAGAAAAAAAGGATTTGTATCGATAATCCTCAAAGAACATATTATACAAAAAATTCTATTGTATGAGAGATAGATTAGGGATATTTTGGAAAAGTTTATGTTTAGAGTTTTCTCTTCTGGAGTTTGAAGCCAAATATTTAGAATTTGGTCAATTTTTTGATAAAACAATTAAATAGATTATTAACAATAGATTGATTGATATTTCATATTTAGGAAAAATCTATTTATTTATTAGTAGCTAAAAATGCGATTTTTCTGATTGATTGCAATTTTCAAGTACTTGAAAATGGCCAAAAAATGGTTAAAATTTTTGCTTTTTTCGCCTAAATAGACGGAAATTTAGCTAATTTTCTTAGGATTCTCCATATTAGCCTGTTTTAAGAAAAATCGACTTGTTACGAGCTGAAAACGCGATTTTTCTAAATGAGTTTTGATTACATAAAATTGCCAAAAATATTCAAAATTTATGTAAATATTGACTATAAATATTTATTATGTACCTATATAGCCTAGGGTGGTCCCCTTGTGGAAACCTACTGGCCACTGGAAGTAACGATAAAACTGTCAAACTTTTGAGATTTGAGGATATGACGAGTAGTGCTGAGTTGACAGGGACTCAAGAAATCGAGCTCAGTATGCATAATGGTAAGAAAAATTTACAAAAATTTACAAAAATTTCATAAACCTATTATAATGTAGGAACTGTTCGAGATATTTGCTTTATCGAAGAAGTGAACAAAAAGAGTAGCCTTTTAGTTAGTGGAGGTAATTTTACAAAAATTTCTAAAATTATGGATTTTACAAAAAAAAAAATCTTGTACAGGAGCTGGTGATTGCAAAATATATGTGACAGATTGTGCGACTGCAACTCCCTTCCAAGCCTTAAGTGGTCATACAGGTACTTCAATTATTCAATTCTTGAAAAAAATTTGTAATTTTCTTTATCCTAGGACCTATATTAAGCCTGTATAACTGGGGTGGTCAAATATTTTGCTCAGGATCTCAAGACAAAACAAGTACTAGATACCTAAACCTACTTAAAATTTTCAAAATTTTGATTTTTGATTATCTTTAAATAGTTCGATTTTGGGATTTGAGAACAAGGGGTTGTGTCGATGTCTTCACTCCATTAACTTCAAGTGCTTCGACCAAATCCCCAGTAGCCTCAGGTATACCTAATTAGGCAAATGCACATTTTTAGAAATTTTTCGTTTTTGTAATTTTCTTAAATTTTGTAAATATTTTAGTTGCTGTTGAACCATCTGGTAGACTATTAATATCTGGGCATGAGGATAGCTTTATAACCCTTCACGATGTATGTGTAAATACATTTTCGAAATACTCAAGATTTGACATTTATTTTGTACTTTTAGATCCGAGGTCAACGTCAAATTCAAGCCATCAAAACGCACTCGGCCGATGTTCGATCTGTGAGATTTTCTCCCTCAGCTTATTACCTATTATCTGGTGGATACGACAATCGACTAGTTCTTAGGTAAAATTACAAGAAATTCAACAAATATTTGGTCAAAAAAACTAAATATTTTGACAAAAATGCCCAAATTAAACCTTACTACATCCATTTTATCTCAATTTTGAGAACAATAATTTCATTTTTACTTATTAGAGGTCAAAGTTTTAGAAAAAATTAATACCATTACCACATCATTACCATTACACGGGGATTTTTCATTACCATTACCATGATTATCACTATGTAATCCAAATGAAAGGGGTAAAATTTGCATTACCATTGCTGTACCTTTTGACTTTTGCAATATATATATCCATGGAGTCCATGGATATCAACATTTTCTATTCAACTTTGCTTGCACTTTGTCCGTCTGTCTGTCTGTCTGTCTGTATGTTCGCGGCATAACTCAAAAACTACT
>JAQIXA010005035.1:0-10093 GCA_034699045.1 Nanhermannia cf. coronata Gr-Ori-00579 | reverse complement strand
CATGCTGATGATGCAAATTAAAAATATATCTTTAAATTGGTAACTTTTCCAGGCTCAAATTGAGATTAAATACTGAATTTTTTCTATTATAAATTTATGATTTGGATTTACTAAGAAAAAATATAGTATAGAAACTGCATAACATAAACACAAATATAGTTAAATGCTGATAAGATTAATATTTAAATGTTTTCGTCAACAGTGACCATGTAATTAATTGCGTCAATCCTGACCTTTTCTAGTTAAGTATTTGAATCTCATTCATTTATATATACGAATGATTCCTGCTAAATATTTTCTATTTATGAGTCTTAAGATCTGAAATTTGAACCCTGAACTTTTTAAGAAAGGGTATAACATAAACTTGGAACTTTTTTTGATGTTATTAGAACTTTTTTCTGAAATTTTCCGTAATTTTATGAAAGTTTTCTGGGTATTTTGAGTCCTACATACATAGATTTAAAGTGTAAAATAAAAGTTTCATACCTCGCAGATTTTGGATGATAATCTGCGAAAACCTAAGAAAATAAAAAACTCATCTAAGAAATCTTAAATTTTAACAATGTTCCCAAATTAAAACTAGGATTTCAAAAAGAAATAGAGTTGAGAAATACCACTTTTACAGCTATACAGTCTGTATAGCTGTATACAGTCTTTATAATACAGATAAAATTCACTTTTTTAAAGAAACCATTTTACAAAAAAATGGTTTCAATTTTCTTCATTTCCAACATCTCACATAGTAACATTTTAACATGGAGTCCTTGGCTCATATATCTAGTGAGTTGAACTGCCATTATAGGTGTGTTCATGACCACAAAAAACCACGCAGATTGAAAAAAAAACCATATCTAAATTTAATCATGAATATAGTATTAATGTAAAGTAGGAAAACCCCAAAAAATTCATTTTTTTTTTTAGATTTTTTCAAAATCTCATTTGATTTAACATGGGGAATTTTGTCTTTGACATGGGGCCCTTATAAAATTTCAAAATCCAAAAAATGAAAAACTTTACCTAAAAAAACCATTGGACTCAAACAAAAAATGATTACTGGTTATAGTTCAATTTACCATATGTCCAAATATTTGAATAATTTAATCCAAGGACCCAAGGATGTTAAATAAGTTACTTTGTCGGATAAATGGTTTAGTCAGAAAGTTTGAAAATTAAATAATTTCTTACTACTTTCTGTATCGATAATGATAGTGAATTGATAAGTAATTTGTTTATTTAAAAAGTAATTTTGAACTTACATTTACGTATATATAATAAGTACATCATATTATGTATACAGATAATGTATACAGAATATTAACGTAATTTGGTGATTTAAGTTTAATTTCATCTCTATTTTGATAAAATTTACGCCTATAATTTTGATTTAACTTTATAAAATTCTTTGTTAGTATTTACATAATATGTATGTACATTATAATAAAATTACGATTTCCTTATAATAAATAAAATTCTTGTATTTTTTCCAAGTAAAAATATACCAAAATAAATTTCATCGCAAAGATTTCAAATTTTTTAAATCCAAATTCAAGAATCAAAATAGAGATAAGAATTCCAATAGCAATAGCATAAAATATGAATAAAATTTTAAAATTCTCATCAATAGTAGCTGGTTTGTTCATTCCAATAGATCTGCTTTTATTTGGATAAAATTCATTTAAACGGCTCTCCATTTTTTCGTATGCATAAGGTCGTACTAATTTGTGCCACATTCTCAAAATGCCCGACTCGTCTAGTCGAGCAAAAAGTTGAGAAATTTCATGTGAACCAAGACGATTTGTTGGGTAATAAAATACTCTCGATATAAATATATCCTCCTTCCCTATCTTTTTTTGGAAAAAAATAATAAAATTTAGGATTATCTACCAGTATTTCAAATTTTCAATAAATAATTTACATTATTGTATTGTACACCATTAGGCAAAAAAGTAGGGCAAAACCGCCTCTAAAGCCCTTGATAAGTGCACTAAAATCCATGGCCTTTTTACTTCGCACAGATGAGGACGAGATTTCATTAAGTACTCCACGAAGAGACTTGTACCTTTTTTTATTATGTCCGTATTAGATACATTTTAAAGCTATTTATGGAAAAAAATATTTATAAATGCTCAGAAACAAAACAATATAGAAAAAAGCGAAAAAGATAAGAATTAATTTTTAATCATTTTTTTTGCTTTTTTCTAAAATGTTCCTGAGAATTTATAATTTTTTTTCCGTAAATAGCTGTAAAATGTGTCTACGGATATGATAAAAAAAAAGTTTCAAGTCTCTACTTGGAGTACTTTAAGAGTTAAGAGATCTCGTCCTCATCTGTGGAAGAAAAAAGCAATTTGGCAACATGTGTCAGAATTTAAATTTTAGATGTATGTAAGAATAGCCTTAAGATAGATACGAGTGTTATTCACTCTCCTATTGAACTACAACAACATTATATATCTTGATCTATTTAATACCTTTATTTTCAAATTTAGAAAATATATTTCCAAATATTCCTTCATCAACTCGAGATTATATGAATGATCAAAATAAGCTTTAAAGCCATTGGGTTTTATGAGATTTTGCATATTATCGTTAAATTCTAATACCAAATTATTATATATATATTTCATTTTGTATAAATTTCGGTCCTTTTCAGAAACAAGAGTGGCTAGGAACATTTCCTCACATTTCTTATATCCAGGTTCTAAAAAATAGTCTGTGAAAATAGCATGAGAAAGACGATCTTCATATGAAATACTATCTATTGAGACATTTGAACATTTCAGAAGCATATCTGTGTAAAAATCCAAATTTTTTTCAATTCGATCAATAAATATATCCCAAATTTGAATAAAGGCCAAGTAAGAAGCAACACCTGGCAATGGTATAATTGTGGACATGTTAAGACGAATTAGATCTTGGAAATTTTGAGGTTGCACAACCTGTGGTGGATAAGTTAATTCGGTAGTAAGTATACTTTTATATCCATTGCTATATACGATTGAGGTTAGAAGCCAAAATGTGGTCAAAAATGTAAGAAAACAAGATTTTAATATTCGATTTGAGAATAAATTTGTCCCTTGTTCAATAAAGATTGAAAAAATTGTAAAAGAATTCCAATCTAATTTGCATATTTTGAAAAGAAAAATTGAAATTGTAATAAAAGTAAATAAGAGAATCCAATTAGTTTGATCAATTGGTTTGATTAAAAGTCCTTTAACATCAAAATATTCATTTATGACTTGGCAAGTAAGGAAATCCATTGAATTTCTCTCAAAATAAACGAAAGAACTTTCATCGGGAAAATGGGAAATATCTTCCTCAAAGGATATACGTGCTGTACTGAAAGCAACAATTAATAAATAAAATTAATAATAGAAAAGAATGGTACATAGTTTGTGGTTTCCATTTGGCCCTGATAGAACCTTAAGGGCATTCATCTATGGTCATGGCCCAATGGAAACTGTTCTCTAATTAAGTTATAACAAAACAAATATAGCCGGCTAAAATTGACTAGACAAAATGACTAAAATGGCTGCCTAAACCGATATACTAAACAAAATGACAGGAATTAAAATTTCAAAACACAAATTATAAATATTCATATACATATAAAGGTTTAAAAATTATTTTTAAATCATATTATTTCAAGGCTCCGATTTAAACTCACCCCTATTTCGACTCTTTTTGACCCCAAATCGACTTTTTTTAACCCAGTTAAATTATTTTCACCCCAAAATGGACCAAATTCACCCCTATTAAGCTAAATCAAAACCAGGCATAAGTATACTTAAAAAAGCATAATTTCCTTATAGCTATACCTATATCTATTATATTGAAATTAAGAAAAAAGGTGACTATGACAAACTCTTTTTGAGTATATTTATGCCTGGGTTTAAATTAGCTTTATGGGGGTGAGTTTGATCCATCCATTTTGGGGTGAAAATAAAACTAATTTGAGGTCAAAAAAAGTCATTTAGGGGTAAAAAAAAAAGTCGAAATAGGGGGAGATTAATTTTAAGTCTTATTTCAAGTACATTCGGAAATTAAAATTTTGACTAAATGAGCATATTTTTTACTGGATATCATATTTTAGTTAGTCATGGTTTCAGCCATTTTGACAGTAAATTAATTACATACAGAGTATTATAATTTTGAATAATAATTACAATTCTGGGGCCCACTCGTATTGACTACACTCGCATTGCCTAAATTTTAAATTGTAATCAGAGAAATTTTTTTGAAATGCTTTCAAAAAAGTTATTTTCCAATCAAATATAATTTTGGACAGAAGTTTTTTAAGCTTTAAAGCATATCCCAAATTTCTTGGATTTTCTGCAGGTTTCAAGATATTCAAATTCTTTTCAGTAGTCCATAATATGTGAAATCTGAGTAACATTGAATATTTGTATTTATTCAAAATTTGAAGAGAATATTCAGTCTCTGGTAATATAACTAATGATAAATCTTTTAAGCAAAAATAGCAAATAACATTAATTTCCAAAATTTGATCATATTTTTGATTATTAAATACAATTAAACTGACAGTTAAATACATTCGAATATTGTTTCTATAAATGTATAGTAATTCTTCATGAAGATTTTGATAATGGAAAGTAATAAGGTCGAGTAGGTTTACACTAGTTACTTTTTTTTCATTTTCGAAATAAAATTCTACAACTGGAACTTTCGAGTCCAATATAACTACAAATAGCACAGAACATTCTAATTTATGTACAAGTTTCTCTTTTAAATCATAATTATAGACTAGACTTGTATTTCTTTTCGAGACTATTGTTGCCACATTAGGTACTTCATATCCATCAGTATCTTCAAATAAATTTATCTCGATGATACACTTTGCAAAAGAATCGACAGTTTTGCCAAAATTTGGTATTTTATCATTGGAATGAAATTTTGTATTTGAATACCCCAAAGTTACAAAAACAATTTTGGAAAAAATAATGCAAAATACAAGATTTTTAAAAACCATACCTATTTGGAAAGTAAATGTTTAAAAAATTTCAAGGAAAAAAAATATTAGCATATACCTATTCTCTTTAGACTAAATTTTTGCCAAATGGCTTATATATTTGCCAAATGTTCTAATTATTGATTTAAAAAATTTGATGAATATTTTAGATACATAAAGAAAGTACCTTCTGTCCAGGTAAAGGGATTTTAGGTTGTTAAAAATGCCTCTTTAGGTACCTAAAAGGTGCTAAAAAAAATAGCCTAAACTAAACTTTAAAAAATTGCATTTTAGGTGACTAAATTTTAAAAAAATTAGCAATTTTAGGTGACTAAACCTAAAATATTTTTGCCCTTAAAACTACCTTTTCAATTAAATTTCAAACATTTTTGTAAGAATTTTTTGCTTGACTATTTTAAGAGATGATTTTATAAAATAGAATAATAAGACAATTTGGATTCTTTTAACACATAACACTAAAATGAAATGAAAATATTTTTTTTTAAAATTATGAATTTAGTCAAATATTTACCTATAAAAAAATTTCGGTTTTTCAAAAATAAAATTCAAGTCAAATTGCACAAAAAAGGCAAAAAAGCACAAAATATTCACAATTTTAGCCAGTTTCGGTTTAAAAACGTAAAAAACCTAAATTAGGTTCTAAAAAGTGGATTTAGGTTAAAAACCTAAAAAACCTAAAAAACCTAGAATCCCTTGCCCTGCATATAAGACTATATAGATTAGAAAGAGTGGCTATTATTTACATAGAATATGACAATTTTTTCTGTTAGTGACATGGTCAAAGGTTATGGTCATCTGAAGTGGACAAGGACCTGACCCTTAAGAAGTATGTAATATATAACATATTTCTTTAGTTTTTATTCTCTAGATTTCTTCAAGTCCCATGTTAAAGTATATGGAGATTAGACCATTTCAAAAGGTCATAACTTTTGACTTTATCACTTTGACTAAAATATTTGCCATATTCCACTTACCTACATTTCAAACATGCATATGGTCTCATATTATTATGCAACTTACACAGGAACATCCAAAAATGTTCCAGTGTAAAAGTCTAAAATCACTTTTAAGCAATTTACAATGTTTCAGCCAAAACATCAATTTATTCAAAATAAAAATAAATCGAATTTTTGCCTTTATAATATTAGATAGTTACTTAAATTTTGTATATATCAGTAGGTATAAGTATATAGATACTTTATAGATGCTACTTATGACTACGTATTACTTTAGTTCAAAACCAATTTAAAATCCTTCTAGAAATCAAATTGGATACTTTTCTAGGAAATATTACAAAATTTGATTTGTAAATAAACTCATGTAAAGTCTTAAAATATCAAGTACTAGTACATCTAATACTAAAGGTATAGTAAAAAAAAATTCAACTTCCTGTTTAAACATTTTAAAAACAATATTATGTAGTCCCTAATTTTATTTCAAAAAATTTCAAGTCCAAAGAGGAAACTATAAAAATATATTTAATCTTTTTAGGCACTATACTAATCTTGCTAGTATTTTATATCTAATATCAAGCTGGTATTCAGGTGGTATTGCTTGATAATACAGATCAAAATTTACCAAAATTTTGCTATTATGCAGATGTAGGTACATTAATTCTGTTATACTCCTATCTAGATATCTTTGATTATTTGAAATTTTATTTGAATTTTTGTTCAACTTCTATTACTGATTCGAGTAAATTTGAAATAAAAATGTCTTCTATATTATAACAGTATAGATACAATATTAGGTAATGTATTATACTGAAGATTAGTAATTTGTAATCTTAACTATCTATTGAAAGGGTAGATACTTTTTTATAATTTCTCATGATTAAAATTCAATGTTAACTTTTTTTCCATATTAATTTCAAAGTAGTACCTTACTAGTACTATAGTAAGTAAATAGTAGGAGGAAGTAGGAAGTAATTTAAAAGGTACTCGATCTTCTCAGAAAAGTTATCAACTTTTCATGAGAAAAATATTCTTAAGATTAGTTAGTTCTTTAGTTTTACTCTAGACTTGATAGTACAGGGTTTTCCAAAATAGCAGAGCCTCAAAAGGTTTTCAAATTCATGATCTCTGTTAAATTTTCAATCGATTTAATACATACAGTATATAACACCTGTGAAAAAATCCAATGTTTATATGGCCTAAATAAATATATATTGGCCTAAATAAGTTATAATATGGCCTAAATATTTTCGGCATAGAATTTTGGAATATCCTGTATAGATACATACAGATACTTATATCCAAAGAACCTTAGTTAAATAGTAGTAGATAAATTTAAAAAGGATTGAATTGATTAGGAACAAAACTTTTGATATTTATCCTTGAACCTTAGAAATTGAGAAATGGCTCACGAGAAACCATTCAGAAATATTTGAGAAGATTTTTGTTCAAATTTAATTTTTTCCGATTTTTTTCATAAGTTTAACAGATTTTAATTCAACAACCACGATCGTGTTTTAAATTAGGTCTTACATAATAAGTAATAAGATACATTTTGATAATTTTTTAGTAGAATATGTTAGTATTACTGTATCAGTATACTCTTTCCATTTCTTCGATGACATTTCAAAACTTTTTACCTTTATTACGGAGTAGTTGGGTACATAATATACAGTATATGTATGTATAAGCTATATGTAGTATTCTGTTTCTGTAATCTTTTGAAGATAATCGAACCCTTGTCTTATTGTTAGCATACCTAATGCCTAAAAATGTGAATTAAAAGTCTAATAAAACATAGTAAAAGTAAATACAACTCACAATCAGTACTACATAGTATCTGTATCTTATATTACTAGGTAATATTTTGTATTAGATCAAATTCTCGATTTGTATTTATGTCTACAGATAGCTAGATATTTTTTTCAAAATAGTACCCTACATATGGTAATTGTAAATACAGTAGTCAGTGATATACCTAAACCTAAATCAATCAGATTTTGTGTTCGGATTTTAAAATCAAAAAAAAATTATAGTAGACAGTTTTGTAGTAGGTATAAATCTTACCTGAGCTCTTGACTGCTCCCCAACTATAAAATCCCCAAATGAAGAATCATTAATTTTATTAAAATCCTTTGATTTTATAATTCTTAATTAGTCATTAGTTCTAGGTACTGTAATATATTACCGAGGATCACGTCCCTTGTGGCATCGTGTATAGGTATATCAGAGATGTACAGCCCTCGGGTTGTCAGCCCTTCAAGCCCATCAATCAGTGGGGATCCCAAAAATAGCAAACATTCCGATTCCCAACAATCTAAAAAAACGATTTTTTTATAAATTTTCTAAAAATTTTCAATTTTTAACAGAAAATTTTATTATTATTATTATTATTATTATTATTATTATTATTATTATTATTATTATTGTGGTTTTATTCAGAAAATAAATTGGCATTCTTTATAATTGAACTGGACTGATACAGACCCTGGCCTATTATTTCAAACTTAACTCTAATCCAATTCCTATTTTGGTTGAATTTGCCTCTATGTATACATTATATTTGGTCTAACTTTAACAATGTATGAAATTACCCAAATTTTATTTATCTGTAGTGTATGTTTACTTAAAAAACTTAGGTTTAATTTCATACATGGATAAAATATAGGGGCAAGATCAACCAAAATGAGATTCAATCGAAGCCATTATATTAATACTTGAACATGAATTCCAAACTTGATTTTACAGGGCCCAAAAGGTCAAGTTTATCAGATAAATTTTTATAATTTTTATAAAAATCTTGCTTTGAAAATTACTTTTTAAGATCTAACAAAATGTTAACAATAAAAGCAAAAAGTTCCAAAATTTATTTCTTACCTATCATTTGCCCTTTTAGTTCCATTCCCTGTCAAAAAAAAGCGTAAAATCAAATATTTTCTCAAAATTCCAAACCTAGGTACTTTTTAATTACATACCTAATACCTACATTTATAATTAATATAGATACCCTACCTAGACATATTTATATAAGCCTTACAAAATAAAGTCAAAATATTGAATTATGCCATTTTATCATAGTAGAATTCTTGTCTCTTTCAATTTGAAATTTGAAATTTTTCAAGATTTTGTACCAGTTTGTAATTAAATACTCGTAGACGAAAGCTGGGATTTCAAATTGAAAATTACTATTGTAAATAGATAATAGATAGGTAAAGTGATATTATACATACACTAGATAATTGACTCAAGATATTTAAAAAAAAATTCTACAACATTTTTGACAAATCTGTCAATCTAACTAATTGACCATTTGACCTTTAAAAATTTTCATAAATGTCAAAGTAAAGGATGCTTTATACCAATATTAATAGTGCCTAGAAGCTTAGTATAAAGTAAGTCAATATATCAGTGTAATCTAGATAAATAAGAGGGAATCAAAAAGATCTTGAAGCTCGTGCTTTGAATGACAAATAAATTTCAAAATTGTGATTCGAGTCTTCAAAATTCTACAAAGATCATAATACTACACTAATAGTACCTACTATTATATAAGTAGTATAGGACACTTTCTATACAGTTTTAGTAGTAAATATAAAATCTCTTTATTCACAATATGAAATGGCCTTTGAATTTGAATTCTCAATGTTTTGAATGCAAATACAATTTTTTCTTTTATATGCATCTACATACATATATAGGTATATCCTATACTATATGATAGATAGTAAAAATTAGAATCTAATATATTTCAGTTCAATAGAGTGTAATTTTTAAATTTCATGGACTGCCTTTGATTTTTTTTTTTTTTGAAAAAAAAATTTACAAAGAATTTAATATATTTTATACACAATAGACGATAGATGATATAAAAATAAAATGAAATATTTTTGCTCGATATTTGAATATTGAAAATACTGACAAAGAGATTCCTATGTTTAATTTATTGTACGAGGAAAGCGAGCACTTACTATTCGACTTTCCTTGAGCTTTCTCCGTACATTTTATACGAAAATTACTCAAAAACTAATGGACTATCACCAAACTTTGCATGAATGACCCTTATAAAGTCTAAGACTTAAGATTAAACTGTCCCCATTTTTGGCTCTTTTTGACCCCCAAATCGTGGTTAAGTTTGGTTAGTTTAGGTTGG
>JAQIXA010005034.1:0-10097 GCA_034699045.1 Nanhermannia cf. coronata Gr-Ori-00579 | reverse complement strand
TGGTAATGAAAAATATTTTTTCGCTGGGAATGGTAGGTAATGGGAATGGCAAATCGGTCAAAATGTTGACCTCTAATACCAAAATTAGAAAATAATTTAATTTCAATTAGGTATTTCATTAATTAAAGTAGAATAATTATAACGAGTATATACTACATTGCTTATTTAACGATGAAAGAATCAACCTTTGTCTTTATTTAATAATTCAGCCCTGAAAAACCTGAGTTTTTGCTCAATTTTCCATGTAAATAATGGCAGCCATTCATAATTATAATCTTAATATAACAAGTAAACTCACAGACACAGTATTTTGATCGCTAAAGCCTTTTTATAAGTGTAAAATTTTAAAAAAGACTCGAAATAAATTGTATCTTGTATCTAAAATTTTATTTACCTAAAAAGAACAAAATTTTAGTAAGTAGGGTACGTATGCATTCGCTATATCGATCTCGATTCCTAAATAATATATATGTTGATTCTAATTTGTATTTGATCGATAGCCGATAGATCTTCATTTATCTTTAGGATCTTATCATGTTCAACAGATAAGATCCCTAATTTAATAAAAATGTCAAAAAACGAGTTATAAACTTGGACACAATCCTTGATACAAACGACTTGTCCAACAAATAGATATTTCAAACAAATTTTTTCCACTTTCCCCAAGTAAAGTACCTATAGGTAAAGTAGAGTATTCTCCAGTTCTAAATGCCATCAAAGATCTAAAAAAGATGAAAAAAATGTTTTGCACGTTTCTTTCACAACTAAACAATATTTTTGAATGTGCAACATATTTGGTTGACTTGCTCCACACACGAACTCGTATTTCGAACGAATCCTTTGAAAGTTCAAAAGCATTTCAAACCCTCAAGTTTCTACTTAAAGCACTTATACGAGTATTATATGTATCAGTAACAGTGAACATGTACAGAATAGTAGTACAAAGTGAATCGTGAAAGTACTCCTTTCTCTAACTCTACTTATACTATTACTATTATGTATGCAAAAGACTTTGAATCTACAATAAAAGAGATATTTCATACTTCTATAAACTTAAACTTTAGAACTAAACTATGGACAATAAAATGCAGAATAAATAAATATAGGTACCTAGCAAAAGCTAAATATTTCTTTTTGGAACATTATGAACTAGAATTTTAGTACTATAATGCTACCATTTAAATGACGTAGTTAGTAGTTTTAAGCAAATTCTTTAGATTTATTAGATGGGAAATTCTTAATTGGCATTTTTTTCAGAACTCAAATTATTTTGATTCTTGAATATTTTTTTTAATTCGTATATTTGTGCGAGCGAAGCGAGCACCTACTGTTTAACTTTGCTTGAACTTTGTCCGTCTGTCTGTCCAGAGGATAACTCGAGAACTACTGGACAGATCTTAACCAAACTTGGGATGTAGGACCCCCATAGGGTGGGGATGTTAGTTAGATAATCCAAAAGTTAGATAATCCAAATCCATCTGTAATTTGATGAGTTTGAAAATTTCTTTGAAACACCTACTGAGAGAATTAGATTTCTCTGAAATTACGAATTACCTCTAAAAAAAGTCAAAAAGTGGCTATACGAGATGAAGCTTTACCAGTAAGTAGGTACCTAACCTGACCATTCATGTCACACAACATGAAATAAATTATGTATAAAAAGAATGCCTTTTTAACCATCTCTCTGGTTGGAATACAAATTTTGAACTTTTTTTCTAAACATATGGGTTTTTAAATGCATTATGTATGGTATTTGTTTACAAAAAACAGACTAGAATTTGAAATTACTCCAAAGAATTTTTTGTCAATTCGCATCTAAAGGTGTATACCTTTTTGTGTGGATTTTAAAAGCAAATCAATGTAAAAAAATTTCAAACTTTTGTTGAAATAAGAATTAAATTATGACTGTATCCAAGTATTCGTTGTACATAGCAGTATTCAGTATCTCTTTACAGGATTAAGTATTTACATAGTTCAGGGTGACTGATGTTCTCAATCTGAATATTTATACAATTTTTGTTGTAAATCAAAAAGTGAAAGTTTCAAGAGAAAAAAAAAGTTTTGAATTTCAACTTTCTCTCAAAAAGTTTACTATGTAGGTATTTACATACTAGGGTACTATTAAATTAAAGTTCAACGAAATTTATTCAATTAAACAAAACTCTTTGCAACTTTTTTAT
The DNA here is from genome assembly GCA_034699045.1 of Nanhermannia cf. coronata Gr-Ori-00579. Taxonomy (NCBI): domain Eukaryota; kingdom Metazoa; phylum Arthropoda; class Arachnida; order Sarcoptiformes; family Nanhermanniidae; genus Nanhermannia; species Nanhermannia cf. coronata Gr-Ori-00579. The sequence continues at coordinate 7,917 of JAQIXA010005034.1, read as the reverse complement.
GGAATAAGTATCATCTTATTATCCTTATTAAATTTTTGAACTTTTATTGCATAACATAATTGGTTTAATTTTAAACTATTCCCTATCTACCAACTATAATTTCACTTGTTGTTATGTGAGCGAAGCGAGCATTTATCTATTCAACTTGTACTTTCGTTAAGATTACTGGAAAACTATTAGACTAATAGTTTAATGTTTTTCCAAGAATTATAATCCTTTGAACTCATTAGAGCATTACTCATTAGAACTCATTAGAACTCATTTTACATGTTAGGAATCATGTAAAATGAAATTAGCTAAGCACTCGATCTCGATTGAAATAATTCGACTTATCAGAATTTTAGTGTACTTTTAATCCATTGTACGAGTATTGGACATTTTATGAAACTGTGCATTTATTAAAGTATTAAATACTTGTAGTTGGGTATCAGTAGTAGTAGTAGTAGTAGTAGTAGTATTAGATAAATAGATTAAATTACACTAGTAGGTAGGTACTTATTTTATTAATAGGCTTATATTTATAATCTATCTATGGTAGGTATACTGTTTTACTTTAATGATTAAAGCCTGAATTAGGCATCTAGTCCCTAATTAATTGTGAAAGAGCATGCGAAAAAGTGTCATGTCATTTTATAATAGAGCTGATTTTGAACAATTTGTTGAACTCAATATTTTTAAAACTTTCTCTAAAGCCTGGTTGTATATTTTAAATTACATATAAATATTTTAACTTCTGCGATACTTTATAATTATGTACGAGTATATAGCAACCTATCTGCCTAAAGTATTAAAGTAGGTATATTGCACAAGCACAAGTACTTGCAGTAGTTTTTACGAGTTTTCAAACTCAAATAACGTGATCTAACGATACATTATGGATAGAAAAAAACAGGTCAATAATTAAGCCAAAAGCCTACTTAAGCCACACTTGAAGCTCACAAATCTCTCTCGAAAAGTTAATGAAATTTTAATCTATCCTATCTCTTTTAATTTCTTCCAGGCTCTTTAATACACATCCCGATGTTAAGCAGGTTTTTATGCCATTTAATGGATTAAAAATCGAAGAACTTCAACATTCTAAACAGCTTAGAGCTCATGCTCTCAGGTAAGAGTTTATTCTATCGATATTTTTAAAAAATCCTCCAAAGATACAAATACTATTATGACATTTTTTTTACTATCTATCTGATATCTGATTTTTTTTGCAGGGTAATGGCGTTTGTACAAAAAGCAGTAGCAAGACTAGATGAAAAGGAAAAAATTGATAAACTTTTAGAAGAGCTAGGAAAGAATCATTTCTACTACGGAGCTCCAAAAAAATATTTGGATGTAAGTTTCTAATACGGAGTACTTGCGAATTACGAATAAATGTTTACGGTTATTAGAATTTTGTTACAGCAATTTAAACCAAGTATTTAAATATTTTTGGTTTCTCTTGGAAAAACCTAAACCGATTCAATTTATCCTATAGTGCAGCCCTTAAATTCTCAAGAGAAATTTGAACAAATGCTATGAATCGGATCGAATAGAATTGCAATTGCAATATACAAAGTACCTAGTAGTAGATACTTGTATAAAATAATAATAGTTAATACTATGTACTAGTATTTTGAGTATTTTATAATAGTCAATATCGGTAGACCCAAGTCCCTACCTATCTAATGCATAAAATACAGAATATTGGTAACTTAAATACCTAGGTATTAGGTATGTATTAGAAGATGAGAGAAATAAGAGTTCTTAAAAAGGCTTTAATCTTTCGGGCGTTAAAAAGATTCCCAGATCTACGAATCTATTTACTGTGTAGGTAGGGTACTTAAATTTAATGGTCACAAAGTACCATTTACAGATCTTGAACAAAGGAAATCTTGTACCTATCTACTATTAAATTAATTCTATCAAATCCGATTGAGCTTTTCTCAATTTGTAATTCGATATACACGATACGATATCTACTAGTAGATTAACCCGTGGTTCGCAGAGGCGAATGCACCTTTGCGAAAAATTCGTTTTGCAAAAACTGCTACAATAATACGTAGTTAGCATTTTATACGTTGTCGCCTGTCATTCTTCCAATTGATCTTGGGTCAACTATTTTTCAAAAATATTTCTCTTTTTTTTGTCATTCCGAGTAATAGTAGTTGAGGAGTATCAGTATCATATCACTAGTTAATCATCCAAATCCAAACTAACAAACATACAATGCAAATCTAGTTTTTACTACTGGTATGATATTAAAATAAGTAGGGTGCCACGTACTTGTGTGATTTATCAGGTGAAAAGAGAAAGCACAAGAGAAAGCATTTCTACTTTCAAATAGTTACTGATTACATAAAATAATTTGTCTAGACTCTAGACTAGAATAGAGGTAATTGTATCTGATAGAGAAGTAGGCATTACGATTTGTATGTACCTATTAATTTGTATGGTATGCTAAAAAATTCTTAAGCTTCAGATGGTTTAAACTAAACCATAGAATTTCTTTGATATGTCTATCAAAATCACATTTGAAATGTATTGAATTGAATTGCATAAAAGAATTCGAAATTGTGCAGCTTTCTTTTTTACTTTTGTATGGCAAAAGTCTCATTTTCAAGTCAATTAGGACTCGTATACGTATACTATAGTACTTACTGTATATCTGTCATTAGTTCCAATCTACCTCTAGAATTTATTATAGATTATCTCAAAAAGAAGTTTATTTCACAAAATTAATTAAGCTCTAATGAACAGGTAGATTTTTAATTAAAATACTGATACACATACTATTCAGAGTACGAGTATCCTACTTAATGTAGAATTCCCGTTTTTGTAATTTTTTCGAGATTTCCAAAAGCCTAAGTTGCAGATATAAGAAGCCTTTATTTACCTAATTGGATAGTTGGAATAAAGACAATGATTTTCGTATCAAATTCCAGCTTCCAGCAAGTAAATCGATAGTTTTCTATCTCTTTTGTCCCATTAATTACTTACAAAACACAATAGTCTCCTATTATTTCCACATGCTTAAACTTTTACTTTTACTTTTAATGCTTATGGCTATCAAAATAAACTTTTTCAAAGCTCAAATTTGTAGCTTTTATTACAGTCATCAGAGAATATTATACCCTATTATATACTGATACTTTTGATAAACATCATAGATAATAATAATGATAAATATTTTAAGCACGTTTTAATTTCGATGATATGATCTAATCATGTTCACTATTTTCATTTTCTCGAAATCCGTAGAAAGTTGGACCTCAATTTATCAAAGCGATCGAACCATCACTAACGGATATTTGGTCAAAAGATATGGAACAAGCTTGGCTACAATTGTTTAGTTATATAGCGTATCAAATGAAGGCAAGTACCTAGTTATAGTACAATTTTTAATTAAATAATTAAAATTGGAATTGACATGATTTACTAAATTATTCATTAACTTTTTTGTTTTTCGAATCCATAGGATGCCCTAAGTATAGCCGAAAAAAGTGGAAAAAGTAAACGAGGATCCAAATAAAATAAAAAGGTTTTCAACATGTTTGCAAATGAACCTACAAAATACTTTTACTAACTTTTGATTATTTACATTTAAAAACCTCGCTAGACTTTTATGTACGAAGGCATTGGACTTAAATTCGATGATCAAATAGAGTCATACTCTGTATTTTACATTTTATACTTTTTAAACTAAAGATACTAATATTTACGAGTTTAGAGTTAAATTATCGTAAGTTAAGGATTCGAGTAAAAGTTTTCGAAATTCGAAATTTAGAATTTCGAATTTCGAAAGAGTGGATTGTAATCTCTTTGTTCATTTCGAAATTCAAATTAGTTATTCAATATACCTACCTACTACCTACATATTTCAAATGTGTAAGTATTAAGTACCTAGGTACTTACTTATTAACTTATTACTTTGCAATTCCTAGGTTTTTGCATTTCAATTTGAACAGATACATTCAAAAATGCGGATACTTTTCTTTTAAGGAATCAAATTGAAAGCAATTTTTGTAGCTTTTTTGCATTTAAAAACAAATAAATTCATTTTATTTTAGATAAAGATCAGTTCGATTCAAAAATTCTTCAGACAATATTTGGTCTCGAGTCCGAATTTAAGTCCGATGCCTACTAAATAAGAGATTTTAGTTCTGATTAAGCTTTGTACATTAATCATTTTATATTATTAGTATTAGGTAATGTTTATATAAAATGTAAAGTAATGTGCTAGGTATATGTTTATAATATTTAGGTAGGGAATTTGAAAATACAGAGTATGTATAAACTAGATTTTGATTAAAGTTATTATTACACAATTGTACCATACCATAGAATAGTTTTTGAGTAACTTTGTTAAACTAGGACTAGATATGATAATCAAGTTTGATTTGTCCTGTACTTGTTCAAGTTTGAATAATTTTTTGTGATACTATAAAAGAGAAAATATTTCTAGGCATTTCTAGGGTACTTATATGTAGGCTTTTACAAAATAAATATTTATAGGATTATTAAATGTAAGTTGGTATATAATACTTCTCGTACATTATAGAGAAAGAGTGTATCTATCAGTCAAATAAATTAATTTTTTTTTCATCTATAATTCACAAAATACAATTAGGCATTTTTATTTTAAAGCTTTATATCCTATTTTTAAATCCAATGAATTAAAAATTAAATGTAAACCTTGAGATAATAAGTTCAATAAAATTAAAAACTTTTTGATTTCAAACGAACTACCAATAGCTATGTAGGGCTATTATATTATAAATGGATAATTAGAAGAATTACAGATTATGCTATATGAGTAGATTTGCATAATATACTATAAAAATACTAGTTGAAGTTGAATGGATGGTAATTGCGAAGCATTGGATTGAAAAAATTTAAACAATTTTACTATGAAGTATTATATGGTACTATGTGAAATGTAAATTGATACTTATGGTTAGAATTAGTTATTAATGTTATTATGTATATTCAGATATATAAATACCTACTTATTACCCTTTGAATTTGAATTTTCGAGAATTTTTAGTAGGTACTCTTTTCTACCTACTTACTTGCCAAATATCAAAATCTACTCGGAGTACTTACTGCATACCAACTAATAAAAAATAAGTACAAAAGGATGAGTTACTTACCATTAGAACAAAATACTACTGCCAAAATAACGACTTTTGAAATGTACCTACACTCGAAACCTTAAACCTAAATTCTCAATTTACATAATTTTTATTACCAAGTACCAAGATTCTTTTATTAAAATTAAATTCACAAAATTTAAATTTTTCTCGAAAAAATGCATCTTATTCTCCAATGATGTAACAAGTACATAACAAGTTAATTCTTAACTGGTACTCTTTGATATCCTCAAAGCTATTCATAAAAAGTATTTACACCACCACAACACAATGCAATACCTAATGTGCTCGGCATTATCAAAATTTCAAAAAAAATTGAATTTCATACTCATCCTTAACCTTAACTATGTATACATATTTAGGTGGAGAAAGTAAATATAGTTAATAGAATATCACCTTTAATCCAAATTCATATGATTATGATTATTAACGATGAGAATGAGATAACAATAAGTTTAATTTTATACTTTAAGGTAAGCGCTTACTGAACTCATACTCATAGTCATGTCATAAATAACTATAACTGATTTTATCCTTAGATACTATGGGATTAAGAATTTCACTTTCACTGATCCCAAAGTGTCATTATTAATAAATCTGCTAATCTGACAATCTCGTTTTATATACATGACAGTTTTGAAGTTACATTTTATTATCTACGTGGAAATAATTTTCTTTGTATCAAGTTTACTTGTACATAGTTGAAGGTGACTTGATAAAGTACTCTACTTACCAGTGCAGTACTCTATGTGCCTACATGATATGCACAGGCACAGGTACCTAATGGATTCCTGTTCCTATGCCTAATACTAATAAGCAGTTGACATTGATTTTGACATGACTTGGCATTTGAAATAATGATGACATCAAAAATTCAAATGACATGCCTACTACTTATTCTTAGCATTTTGAATATTACATTGCAATAAAAATAATAAGAAGTAAAGTAAGTAGGTAGTAGGTATGTACTATGTACATGTACCTTATAGGAGCCTAGGTTATTATATATTACCTAGGTAGTAGCTATCATCTTCGTACATTAAATTTTACATAATTCATACATTTTGAATTTACATAGGTACCTACACCTACTCCCATTTGAGTTTGAAGTTCACTATAAGGTATTAGGTATGGAATGCATCTAGAATCTTAGTATGCTATTAGAATTAGCTTAGAAATTCCAACCTTTAACCTTATTATAATAAATATTGTTTCATTTTATGGAATTGTATTGTAGCATTAAAAGATATTCAAAAAAATTTCTTTCATCTTTTGTGAAGTAGGTTGGTAATGTAAGTATTAATAAGTATATCAATTCACTAATTAAATCTTAAAAGCCTTTAGTGGTTTTCGAAATTTCCACCCACATTAAAGAACATTTTGAACTTAATTTAAGCTCATTATAAATGCAAAATAATATCAATCTAGGTACTACCTATTATAAGTATTATAATATATATAAGTATTATTAAGTGTATAAGTATTATTAAAATTAAAATTAACATAATGCAATTCGAATATTGGATACTTGTGTTCCTAGTTCAAAAATTCAAAATATATGAGAAGTTGAAAATGATATAGAAAACTCTAATTCTTTAGGGTATCCTACTGCCTACTTAAATAACTAACCTCCTATTACCTCTAAAAGTTTTGATAAAAGAATTTTAAGAATACCTACCTAAATATCTAATAAATGAATATTTAAAAAAAATACATACCCATAGTTCTTTCATGATCAATGATCATGATGAATGAATGTCTCAATTAAAAAATCTTTGTTCTTTTTCCTTAAAAGCAATTCTTGTCTAGAATTGAGATTGAGAACAGACAATAAAATTTCAATAAAGTTTTGTCGCTAATAAATAAGTATTAAATCCAAAAAGTAAAAAATCTCTTCGAAACAATTGGATTAGAACTCAGCCCAACAAAATCAAAAGCTCTAATTTTAAAAAATGGTAAATTAAATAGTGAAGATCTTAAATTTGAAAACTTCTCGATCCCAGCAATTCAGCCCTATGAAAAAATTAAATACCTCGGCACAAATTTCTCAGATGAGCTCATCCTAGATGAATTTAAAATACTTAACAATCTCAACGAAAAACTTGAAGTTCTAAATTCTTGCACAATGCTAAACTCCTTCCAAAAACTACAAATTATTAATCAGTATATTTGGCCTACCATTATCTTCCCTCTACAAAATGCACCTCTCCACAAATTAACCAAAAAATTCCTAAACCAAATTGACAAAATTATGAAATCAAACGTTAAAGAGATTCTTGAAATACCAGCCGACACACCAGATTCATTCATCTACTCATCAAAAAATGTTAAAGGTCTTGGTTTAATTAAATCAGAATGGGAAGCTTTTATTCAAAATATCAATATCTGTAAACTTTTAATCAAAAACGGAAACCCCCACGTTCAAAAACTACGACCACTAGAAGATGAAATGAAAACTTGTTTTGAAAAACTTGACATCGATCCCACCACAATCCCAGATGAAATAATTACCAACCTTAATCAAAAACCATTATCAAAAATGCTCAGATCAATGTTAAGAGAAAAAGAATTTAAAAAATGGTGTTCTCTCCCTCAAAAAGGCAAAGGTGTCGTTTTATATAATCAGGAAAAATCATTCAATAGCTGGTTCCACAAAAAGAAGGTATCAACATTAGCGAATGGACATCAGCAATTAAAATGATTGGAAATGTACCACCACTAAGAAGTATTCCAGGAAGATCCAAAGAACAATCCCCCTACTGCCGGCACGCCGGATGTGAAGGGAAAATCG
>JAQIXA010005033.1:0-10099 GCA_034699045.1 Nanhermannia cf. coronata Gr-Ori-00579 | reverse complement strand
TTCAACCTCTATCGAATGACATGTAGTTCATGGAAATCGGGCTGATGGTCTTGGAGATATTCAAGTTCAAAGAGGACTCAGAGACTTTCAAGTCACCCTGTATATGAACTATTAAAATTTCAAAATTTTTCATTGTAACATTTTAGATTAAAATGTTGATACATATACTTGATAGAGATTTTTTTGAAATTTTGAAAAAATTTCTGTTAAATTTCCTATCTATTGTATATCTTACTTGTTCAAAAATCCTTTAAGGTCTATAATATATTAAGGCCTAAATATTTTGCCATCTTATTCTGGATCATCTTGTAAATATTTAATCAAAATTGCTGCTCAAAAAGACTTGATATGTCAGGCTTTACGATTTCCGAGCCCCATATTGACACATAGTGGCTCGGATCAAATGATACAAATTTTTTTTTTTTAATTACAAGTTTTTTGTTCATTTTGGTTTTGCTTTTGAGATTTGCTATTAAATTCAAACTTTGAATGTAAGAATATATATAGGTAGGGTACAGAAAGTCAAAATAAAACTCGAAAAATTTTTAAAGTGAATTTAAATGGAATATTTTCAGAAATTTTTTAGGTTTAATCACCAAAATTGATATTTTTTTACGTTTTAGTCACCAAAATCTGTTTTTTTTAGAACCCTTTAGGTAGGGTACTTAAACTACCATTTTTAACAACCTAAAATTCCTTGCCCTGACTTAATGGTGACCAAAATTCCTTGTCATATCGAGTGCCAAAAACCATAAATGCTAAAAGTTAGCATCTATCTGTATCTAATGGATTTGGGGTCACAGAACTCGAAAAAGAAAAAGAAAACCATCGATCGATTTCGATGGCTTTTTTAATTCTTTACTTTTTATTGTTGACTGAAATTTAAATTTATTTGTCGACATGATCGAATTTATTTCGATGGGACAGCCAGAATTGACGACAAGATGTCAATTAGAGGTGTCCATTGAAATTTAAAATCCTTAAGAGTAACTTTATCTGTAACAAGACCTGTAAGTAGAGCCATACTTCTCTATACCGACATTATTTTCGAAGATACTATTTTAGTATCTTATTCAAGTCTGTAAGGATACAGTATAATAGCTCTTATTCAAAATATTTAAGGATTAGTACTTACCAGAAGGTAAATTAAAGTATCTATACTAAATGATAAACTTGTAGGATACAGAGTACTTTATAGAGAAGTATAACTGTAGTATAGAGATAAAGATCTGGAGTAGCAATGGGGAAAAGAAAGTGTCTGTCTATCTATCTATATACTCTGCTCACTTGAGGTCAGCTTCAGACTTCAGAGCTTTCAGCCACATTTTTATTTTTAAATTTAAATTATAAAGAAATACACTCCACTCACTATGCTCAAAATGCAAAATCGTCAAAAAAAGTAAATTTTTTGTACGAGCGAAGCGAGCACTTCCTATTCAACTTTGCTTGCACTTTGTCCGTCTGTCTGTCTGTATGTATGTCTGTTCGCAGCATAATAACTCAAAAACTACTCGACCGATCTTGACCAAACTTGGCATGAAGGACCCTTACAGGATCTAGTTTTGCATCCTCGAAAAATTTTTTAGATTGCCCCACCCCTGGGGCCAGGGGACCCTTTAAGGTTCCCCATGTTAATCAAATGGGAAAAATTGAAAATGAGGTTTAAGTGGCTTTAGGGGTAATCGATAACGGAGATTCAGAATTTGAAGTCAGTTTGACCTGGGAGTTGACCTTTGACCTCGAAAATTGACTTTTGAACTCGAAAAAATGAGGCAACTTGTGATGTATTGCTTTGCTCGCCCAATTAATAATCAACTTCTAGTGAGTTGATTTAAGCCTAGTTTTGTTTTAACCTCACACCTATTTTCCTATTTTGGTTGAATTACCTCTATTTTATTTGTATAAAAATACTCTAGAATTTTTTTTAAATTCTAACCTACCCTTAAACTAAACTACAGATATAAAGAAAAATTAACATTATATAGCAGATACATATTGATACAATTAAAAATTATAATTAAAGAGTAGTTAATGTAATCCTAGTGTTATATATTCAAAAGTGAGTATATAAGTGGCCGTGTTCCATGTCCGCGATAAATAAAAAATTGACACTTGCACTTTTAGTCAATTAATTTTGACAATGCTCCACTTTCTTCGATCATTAACAATTACCTCTATTGTACTACTATAATACTGTACATTGAACAGTACCATTACACATTAAACATTTACAAGTACATACATAATGTATGTAAGTATATGCTAATTTACATATACAGGGTGTTCCAAAAGTAGATAGGAAAATGTTTAAGCTTTAATATAGTATAGACTACCGATATAGAGGATTTTTGTACAAGTAAGATATACAATCGATAGGAAATTTAACAGAGATTACAAATCTGTAAACCTTTTCATGCTGAGATTAGTAGGTCAAAGGTTATAAAATCAATGAACTCAAGACTTATAAAAAAAATATAAATAAGATAAAATGACCTTTGAGTTCATTAACCTCCAACTTTTGACCTATTAATCTTAGCATGGAAAGGTTTACAGATTCGAAATCTTCGTTAAATTTCCTATCGATTTGGTATCTTACTTGTTCAAAAATCCGATCTGGTCTATACTATATTAAGGCCTAAGCCTTTTGTCATCTTATTCTGGATCACCCTGTATATATTGAATCAAAATTGCTGCTTCAAAAGACTTGACATGTCAAGATTTTTGATTTCCGAGCCCTTATTATATGCTTGAAAATCGCAAATTTTGACATTTTCAAGTCTTTTGGAGAAATTTTGTCCTATTTCAATTTTTTTCTCGAGTTGATTGACCCAAAACTTTTGACCTTTTAGTCTTAGCATGAAAACGTTTACAGATTCGAAATATTCGTTAAATTTTTTATCGATTTGGTATCTTACTTGTACAAAAATCCTCTATAGTCTATACTATATTAAAGCCTAAACATTTTATATCTACTTGTGGACCACCCTGTATATCTAGAATCAAAAAATAATAATCCAAATGCTAATAAAAGTGGCTAAGAAAATAGATTAGGAATTTATATGTAGATACATTAGGTATAGATAATAATAAGGAACGGGTTTGTTGAAAAATACAACAAAATTTTTTGGCGTCTGACCGTCTGGTTCTCCAATTCCAATGAATTCGATCAGATTTTTATCTGATTTTTTTTAAATGATCATAAATTTTAATTGACTTGTTCAAAAACTTGATCAACCTTTCACACAAGTATATCACCATTACACCTACCCTACCTTATCCTTATACAAAAAGCCCCTTGAAACCATCAATATAGCTCGAAACTTTGAAAAAATTTAATTTTTTTAAGCTTTTAATGAAAATTTTGAGGTTTTTGAGCCAATTTTGATGAATTTACGATTTTTTTAATCATAATTTTTTAAAGGCTTCGATTTAATTTCATCCCTATTTTGGTTGAATTTACCTCTATATATTTGGCCTATAACTCTAATCTTGTAGGAAATTTACCTCAAAATTAAAATATTTTTATGTGATTTCCTTGATTTAAATTGAATTCTTGCATATTTTTGTCTATTTTGATCGATTTGAGTTTAATTTCATCCCAATTTTGATTGAATTTGCCCCAATATTTTTGGTCAAACTTTACCCCTGTATGAAATTACCCAAAAATTATTTTAGGTTAGGTATGGTATAGGTTAAGATTTTTTTAAAAAATGGGGTAATTTCATTCTGCAAGTATAAAGTTAGCAAATATAGGGGTAAATTCAACCAAAATAGGGATGAAATTAAACATAAATCGTTCAAAATTTGCAAAAATTTCAATTCAAATCAATGAAATCACCTAGAAATATTTTAATTTTGGGTAAATTCAACCAATATAAGGAAGATTTTAAATACAAGTCGATCAAAATTGGCAAAAAATGTGCAAAATTTCAAATTAAATTAATGAAATCACCTAGAAATATTTCAATTTTGGGTAAATTGTCACCTTTTTTTTCCTATAAAATTTTGATTTAAGTTGAATATAAATTACCTGAAGTCTTGGTCAAATTTATATAAATGTGAAATATATTAGAAAAAAAAAGACAGACGGGGCATACTGATTGGATTTGGCCTGTTATCGAATACAAGGGCTAAAAAAATGTCTTATCGAATGTGCATTTATTATTTAATTATTTAAAATAAAATATTATTACTTGACTTGATAGGGTTAAACTTATAAACAGTTGGATCCCAGTTGGATTTCCTCTCATTGACCAGTCGATCTCCCCGTCGAGCACACGTGGCCCAAAAAAATTTGGCAAAAAAAATTTTTTTTTATAAAAATTTTCGAAATTTTTATGACTTACATTTGCCACACACAATGTATCGACTTACCCTGTGCTTTTTTGTAGCCCAATTATTCCTTGTTCAAATCCTTTCCGCACCAGAGGTATGTAAAAATATCAAAATTTTCAAAAATTTTCAAAATTTTCAAAAATTTTCAAAATTTTAGGCCAAAAACAATGTGATAAATGGTTTCAAAACTCTAGCTCATGGACTTCGTAGTGGTAAAGTGACCATAATAGACTCGAAAACAATATTCATCAAATCACTCAGATACGATGGAGCTGCACCAGGTTCGAATTATCACAAAAATTTAAAAAAATTTGCAAATTTTCATAATTTTCATAATTTTTTGGTAAATATAGATGCCTACTTTTTGGTTGGGAAAGGCTCACCTAGTGCACTTGGAACCAAAATCCCAAATGAAAAAGGAAGGTAAAAATTCTACTAAAATTTACCAAATTTTCGAAAATTTCATCAAAATTTTGCCAATGATTAACTAAGTTTTACATTATTAGACTGTAAATGTCTAAAATTGCAAAAATTCTTAAATTTTCGGCATTAATTTTGTACATTTTTCTATTTTTTCTACTTTTTTTATGACTAAAGATGCTGAGGTTTGATAAAAAAAGGCAAATTTTGTAATTTTTGTCCAATTTTTGCAAAATTTTGCCAAAGTATACCTCATCAGAAGACTCTAAATGTCTAAATTTTCAAAAATTCTCAAATTTTCGGCATTAATTTTGAAACTTTTTCTATTTTTTTCTATTTTTAAATGGCTAAAAATGCAAAAGAAATTTTTGTTAAATTATTGATAAACATTTGCAAAATTCTGGCAAGATAAAACACATTAAGAAGACTCTAAATGTCAAAATTTGCAAAAATTTGCAAAAATTTGGCTAAAATTTTTTCAAAAATTCTTAATTTTTCAGCATAAATTTGTAACTATTTCCTTTTTTTTCTACTTTTTAATTCCTTAAAATGAAGAAAATGAATTTTTGCATGGAATTTTGAATGGAATTTTTGCCAAAATTTTGCAAATCTACTGCTAGATAAATATTACTTATGTATTTAATTAGCATTTAAGAACCTTTACATGATCTTGATTATTGATTTGTAAACTTGAATTAAAATGTTGTTGACCTTTATAGCTATGGGGTCTTAGAAGGCTATGAAGGTCAAGATATAACTCTTACACTGCCAGGTAATAAACAAATACAAATTTGTCAATATTTTTTTTACTTATGTGTTTAATCTCATCCCTATTTTGGTTGAATTTACCCCTGTATGAAAATAAACCAAATTTTTTTAGCTTTAGTTTGGATTAGGTTAAGATTTTTTTTTTAAATTTGGGTTAATTTCAAGTTAGACCAAAAATATAGTGGTATATTCAACCAAAATAGGGATGAGATTAAATCGTATCTTACTCTTAGTCATTTTTAATTGGTCAATCAATTATAATTACTGTATGTTTTAAATAGGGGATATAACTGTTCATGACATTGACTACCTATCTGTCTACTGTGTCTCGTAAGCCTTAACTTACATATCAATATTAAAAATTTGCAAAAATTTTTCAAATTTTGGAATGAAATTTTGGACAAAAATTTCAGATTCCGGGAAAATTTTGGACATATTACCTTCCCCAAGGATATCAAAGTACCTGATGCAGCTGGTAATTTTAAATTTTGAAAAATTTTGTAAAATTTTTATCAAATCTGTACTAAAAATTACTTGAATTTATGCTAAAAATTCAATGTTTACAAAAATTTGAAATACATTTGTGAGTAGTATATAGTAGTAATGGTTGTATTCTTATGTAAAATTTCAATTTTGAAATCCTAGATTTCATAATATACTCAAATTGACGAAAACTAGGATTTCAACTTTAAAATTGAGTAAAAAAAACTAGGACTTAAAAAACGGAATTTTATCAAACTTGTTTCAAAAAATCAAAAATTTCATAAAATTTTTCATAAAGGCATTCTTTAGTCAATTTTCAAGCTGAAATCCTAGTTTTTATCAATTTAAGAAGATTATGAAAACTAGGATTTCAAAATTGAAACATGATAAAAATATGTGTATAATTCCTAGATTTCATAATCCTGTCAAATTGACAAAAACTAGGATTTCAACTTAAAAATTGAGATAAAAAATACTTCAATTTTCAAGTTGAAATCCTAGTTTTCGTTAATTTAATTGATTATGAAATCTCGGATTTCAAAATTGAAACTTGAGATAAAAATACAAATTTTGGAAATTTTGGTATAATTTCAGGTGTTGGAGCAGTTTATGTAGCAGCTGATGAACAAGCTGCTGAGCAACCACAACTTTACTATATTCTCCAATAATTAATTGCAAATTTTTCTAAACTAAATTTTTTTTTAATTATTTACAAGTACCCTTACCTTAAGTACCTATGTATAATTAAATTGGGTTTAATTTTATCCATATTTTGGTTGAATTTATCCCTATATATACCTATTTGCTCAAACTTAATCCCTATATTATATGAAATTAATTCAAACTAAACTAAATTTTTTTCGTCTAGTTTAGGTTAGGTTAGGATATACAAATATTTTGGGTTAATTTCATATATATACATAGGTAAAGTTAGATCAAAAATATAGGGGGAAATTCAACCAAAATATGGATCAGATTAAATCGGAGCCAATGTAATTTGTATCTTTATAAGCCTTGAGAAATGTTTTCATTACTACAAGTACCTACAATAAATACTGTATAATATATTTTTACAAATAAATAAATCGAATTTTTTTTAGAAAATTTTTAAGACCTAACTACACTATGTATTTCCATTAGATTGATGAATTTTTTTGAGTAAATATTGGATTTTCTAAAAGGGAGAGCGAAGCGAGCACTTACTATTCAACTTTGCTTGCACTTTGTCCGTCTGTATGTATGTCTGTATGTCTGTCTGTCTGATCGATAGATAACTCAAAAAATATAAAAATATTGAACCGATTTTAGCCATTCTTGGAAAAATAGACTCTAATACGTTCTAGTTGAGTCATTTTAGCAAAAATTTAGACCCATTTAGGGTTTAGTTGTCCAATTTTTACAAAAAATTTAAACTCATATAAAAAGGGTTTAGTTGTGCAATATTGACAAAAAAATTTCAACCTATATAGGGCCCAGTTTGTCCAATTTTGA
Organism: Nanhermannia cf. coronata Gr-Ori-00579; assembly: GCA_034699045.1. NCBI lineage: Eukaryota > Metazoa > Arthropoda > Arachnida > Sarcoptiformes > Nanhermanniidae > Nanhermannia > Nanhermannia cf. coronata Gr-Ori-00579. The sequence continues at coordinate 2,602 of JAQIXA010005033.1, read as the reverse complement.
CAAAAATTAAGACACTTATAGGGTCCAGTTGTGCCATTTTGACTAAAATCCAAATTCCTAAAAGGGTTTTTAAATTAGACCCAAATTCATATGAGATGCCTCGAACGCTTTGTTCGCAAAATTATCAACTTGTCTAAAGAGCAGTTAATTAAATCCTAGTAACTAAAACCTTGGGTAAGATATTCCAATTTAAAAATTTTTGTCAATATTTAAAACATTTAGGTATACCTGAATAGAGAGCATATTATAATGCATTTAAAAATGGACAAAAAAATTTTTAATTTTCAAAATCTTCCAAAAGGTGAAATAAAAGGTCAAATTTTGACCAAAATATTCCTCGATTTGGGTTTTTATTTTGGATTTATTCATTACAAGATGGAATTTGATTCAATTGAGGGCAAATTTTTCAAAAAAACTTCAATTTTTAATCAGGTTTTTTAAATTTTTATCAAAATTTATTAAAAATTCGTGAAAAATTTTGCAAAATTAGTTTATAAGACTGATCTAGACCTAAATTTAAGTTAGACCTAAGTTTGGGATCAAAATCTTTCGTAAAGCTGAGTTTGAATATACAGGGTGTCATCGTTGAAAAGTTCTAAATACGGTATTTGGAAAGTATTTGGAAGGTTTTGACCCCAAACTTGGGGTAATTTCGACAAAAAACCATAAAAAAATAAACTAAATTTTGACAAAAAATCTATAAAAAAACACGAAATTTTGATGAAAAAGAGCTGTTTACTCGATCTTTTTGGCCAAACTTCTGGAATATGTTAAAGTAAAAATGGCCATTGTCCTGACATTAAACACTGTTATGTCTGGCTCTAGGAAAAAATCCTAACTGCCAAAATCCTAACATACCAAAATTGACGAGAATTGGTCAAAAATTTTAAATTTTGTCAAAAATTGCATATTAAAAATCTCAAAAGTTGAGAATTTTGGCAAAATTTTGGATTTTGGTTTAGGTAGGATTTTGGGAGGTAGGATTTTGGTATGTTAGGATTTTGTCCTAGAGCCGTTATGTCTCAAGACAGACCCAACTAGAAAAATTTCTAATAAAATCCTGTCCCTTAAAATTATCTGAAATAGTTTTGCACTCTCAATTCTCAATTTTAACAAAATTTTGCAAAAATTTTTGACACAAATTTCAGATCACATCCGGATTTTTGTGCTTGACGAGTATTTTGGTTCATGTGATAAAATTTGAGCCAGACTATGACGAGCAGCCCATCGTCGTGTCCAGTGCCTTGAAGATCCTCAGATTTATCCTATTAATTTACTCACTCTCATTCACAATTTTTTTCAATTTACCCCAAAAATCCAAACTTGTCACTAAAATCTGCAACCAAGTCCTTGATATAAGAGCTAATTTTAAAATACCATCAAATTCAAACCAGAATATCAAGGTATGTATACTAGGATTTAATTAACTACTTGCTCTTTAGTTAATTTCTAATAATTGTGCGAGCAAAGCATTATAAAAACATTAAAGAACCCTAAATTCAAGGGTCAAATGTCCATTTCTGGGTCAAATTTGAAATTTCCATCAACTTTATGGGCACTTGATTCCTCATTTTTTCTATTTGATTAACATGGGAACATTTAAAGGGTCCTTAGTACCCCAAGGGTTCTTTGAAATTTTTGTGTAAATGGCAAAACTAGACCCTTAAAAGTGTCCTTTATGCCAATTTTGGTTAAAATCTGTCCAATTTTTCGAATAATCTTCTGCTGGATATACAAAAATGAGCAAAAAGCAAATATTAATATCAAGTGCTCCAAAAATGCATAATTTTTCAAAATGCCTCATTTCCATTCTTTCATTGCAGGATCAATTTTTTAAATTTTTCCTGGCCATCATCATACTTGGCTTCCCTCTCGGATATTTTCTAATTATTACTTGGTCCATCCAGGAAAATTCATACTCGACATTTTCTCATAATAATTTCATCTATTTCAAAAGATTTTTCGGCTACACATCAAATATACAAGGTATACTAAAATTCAATAACCGCAAAATTTAGTACTCAAAATTTAGTAATTTAGTACATTTTTAGTACTCAATTTCAAATTATTTATTTCAAATACTATCAAAAATTAAAATTATTTACTAAATACGGCTATTTATACTCGATATCTTATTTTAGTTTTATTTTTGTTTTGGTCATTTTGGTAAAATTTTTAGAAAAACTTAATTCAGCCAACTCTGGTAGTTATAAAAAAGGTATTTTTGACATTTTAGTAGGTGAAATGGATCTTGTCGAGGATCTGGTGTCGCTGATTTTGATTTTCGCCCGATTTCTTTCATTTTTCCCCGTCACTCTTGCCTTCACTTTTTGTGTCATTTTGACCATCGAATTTCATTCCCTTGTCCAGGTCACACTACAACATCCAATTAACTCGAACAATTTGGTAAAACATTCTAATTTTTTAATCCTTCAATTTAGGGGTAGGTACTAACCGGCTTTTATTAATGCCATGCCAGTGGATAGTATTGGTTAGTATTGGCTGGTGGCTACTATTGGCAAGTATTATACTAGGCTTTAATCAACTCACTAGAAGTTGATTATTAATTGTGCGAGCAAAGCGTTGAAAAATCTCATTTTTC
>JAQIXA010005032.1:0-10100 GCA_034699045.1 Nanhermannia cf. coronata Gr-Ori-00579 | reverse complement strand
CTAATTTTTATGTTTAATAGAAGAACATTATCAAATAAATTATTTATTTCCGTATTTTGATAACCAAAAAAATTTCAAAGGATATCCTGAAGTTATAATGGGCTTTCTGGCATTTATATGAGGTTAAGCCAATTAGGTATATCCTTTGAATTTTGAAAGTTTATTTATTTTTGTCAATTTCATTTTGGTCCATTTCAACATCAACCATCGTCATTTCTTCAACTGGATTTTCTTCAGAAGACCCTGAAGATTCTGACGAAGATTCCTCAAGCCAGTCTTCCAAGTATGGAATTTCTTCAGAGGATTCTTCAGAACTTTCACCAACACCTACAAAAAGTTCAATTAAAAAGTTTCCAAAATCTTGAAATTTCCAAAATTTCCAATGTCCATACCTTGGCAAATATTCCTGTACATATTTTGAATCATTTGAACATCACCAGAACTGAGCCCTTTCCTCTGACCCAGCTGACCTTCAAGAGGTTTCACACGACCTGAATTTTTCTAAAAATTTTATTATTATTTAACTGCAATTGCAAAATTTTCAAACCTTAATTTTACTAATTGTTGGAAATCCATTGATTGATCCTGCTTTTGAAGAATAGTGCATTACACTCGCATAATTATAAGGGACTGAAAAATAACTTGAATTTATTCCATTGTCCGAATTTCGGTTGAAATTTTTCATGGTCGATTTATCTAACAAAATTATAACAAAATTTGTGACTCTTTTTGAGAAATAAGGCCATTTTATCTTTTTACATAAAATATGAACCAATATAAGACCTATTTTTTAAATGTTTTATAATGCTAAACTAACCATCAGGTAAATTATTGTAATCAATTTTAATATATTTATTTCGATCATTTCTACTATGTTCATGATAGAATCCGATAGCATGAATAAGTTCGTGAAGAATGTGACCTCCAAAATTCGGATAATTACATTTTCGGGTCAAAGGGTCGAGTCCAACTTGCTTAAATTAAATCAAAATTGATTTTTTGAAATTGTAATTTGAAAACTTGCCTGTGGTCCATGTTGTATATTTCCTACAAAAGATTGACATTTTCCCTTAAGGGGTAAAATATGAAGGTAATTTTCATGTAATTTGGGATTTCTAGGCATAAATTGAATACAAGTGAAAGCTTCAAGATAGTCCATTGTTGACCTTATTTCGGACATTTGACCTGGGGCTAACAAATAAAAAATTACAATAATTATCGTATATTTACAAATATAATCCTAATCGTAAAAGTGTACTTATCTTAAGTACCTAACAGTAGGGTATATTACATTTAAAATGAGCTGGTTTTAGAAATATTTAGCCGATAATTGAGTATCTTTATATGATAAAAATTATTGGTCAAGGTCAAGCAAATTAGGTCGTATTTACTCAAAATTCCTATAAAAAACTAGATCCATCCATCCATCAAAAACAGCAGATAACATATTTGTATAACTTAAATTCCGATACAAAATTTTAGAACATTTTATCTAGGTACCCTACATATTTTTTTATATTAGTTGGTTCACAAATTTGTAAATTTTAAAAAGTTTCGAAAAACTGGATTCGTTTTTGAAAAATTTCTTCTTTTTTTAAACTTTTCCTGACCTTCTTATCTTATATGAAAAATCTTGAAATTATTCAAGCCGAAGATTTTGGATTTTTCTATAAATAATCATAAAATTGGCAAAAATTGAAAATAAATCAAGAAATACCCCTTTTCTCAAAGAGTGTCATATTATTCAAAATTATTAAAAATTTACTGTATCCAGGTCCATAAACGTAGGGGACGATTCCTTTAGGCCACCTAGCAGAAAATTTCGCTTGACCTGCCCTATGACCTGGCTCCATGATAAACAGCATGTCATCGATTCGCTCCACAAATCGAACTTAAAAAATTAACTTTAATCAAAATCTAACTTTCTTATTAGATTAATATGAAATATTGTATAAATTAAGTCGGTACCATTTGTGCTATTTTTAATGACCAGCATTGAACTAGAGTTAATTCCAAGAAATATAATTTTTAAAATGCCAAACAATATCATAATCATATTGTAAAAACCCACAAACAAACTGATTCTTTTCTTAAACATTTTTTATAACTTTCATTCAGTTCAGTTAAGTCGTATTCAAGAATAATATATTGACCCAATTATGTCAATAATTAAAATTGAACTTGACATTATTTTCTAGTATTTCAGTAGTACCATTAACTGTTATAAGAATGGAAATTATTGAAATATTTTCGAAAACAATCGAGACCTAAATTTTAACTTTAAAATCATTCATTTCAATCAGAATTATTTCAAATGTTTAATTTTAGTAGTATTTTGTTGAACTTTTTAATTTTTCTGAATTTTTGGAGGTCACTTATTGTAAATGGGGATTGCTGTCATTCACGTCGAGGTCGAGAATATCGTCTCTCATACTCGTATTGTGCCGATTGTTCCCAAGTAATTTTACAAATTCAAAATGTGATAGAATTTGAGAAAAGGGGCTTAATTTTAACTAATTTTAGTCATTTTTAACGATTTGGTTGAAAGGTAAAAGGGACTTATTGCGGTGTCGGTTCCTGTAATATATTTGGTTGTAATTGTGATGGCGGCTGTCGGAAAGGAAATTGGATTTGCCACAAATTTGAATATTCATACACTCTTAAACCCATCAAAAGGCCTCATTTTAAATATAATTAACAATATCTACACACAATTTAAAATTTTTACTATTGGAAGTAGATTTTAAGGATTTCAAATGAAATAAAAATGCGAAACTGTTTCTTTATATCGAAGTATCTAATTGGTAATATAGATGACTATTTTATTGTATTCTTTCTACTATTTTTGGCTCTATTAGTATTGTGATAAACTGATATTATTGTTTTCTCATTTGGCCTTCGATCATGATGTTGACGTTTCTGAAGTGCTCTGTGGATTAATTTCTGACTCGCTCTTTTGACCTCCTCTCGACTTGGAACTTTGTAATCTCCTTCCATATCATCAGCTTTCCCTATTTAAAGTAGTCAAAAATTAACCAAAAATATAAAATATCGATTATCAGGCTTTCGAAAGACTTGATCATTTGTATGTATGAACAATTCCAAAAAAATCTTCTCGATTTATAAAAAATCGAATAAGTATGGATATAATCTATAAGGACTTCCTATATATTTTTGGCCTAATTTATTTTCAAACTTACCATCAGAATGTTCTCCAATGTCGTCGACAGAAGCTTTAGTTCGGATATGCCTATCTCTTACTGAATCAATTTGATTAAGCTTTTGATAATAATCCCTTTTTGGTTTTTTGTCCCCAAAAAGTAATTTTAGTTTAGCTATTTCTTCCACCAGCTTTTCCAGTTTTTCCAAAACCCTTTTAAAGTAAAAAAAAATTTCAAAATAAAGTGATATATTATATAAAGTCCAAAACCAAAACTATATTCTCAAAATTTACGTTTTAAATATTTTGTCTAGCTTATGCTCTCGTTCTGGATCAGATTTATGCTTTTTCTTAGTTTCATCAAAAATTTGTAAAATGGCGATAATTCCAAATCGAACACTTGCGATTATATGACCTTTACAAAATAAAAATTTCAATCAAGTTAAAACCAAAATGTTTAGTTGATTATAATTTCTCTTACCGTATTCAGTAAGCCTTATTTTGTATTCTTTTATCTTATTTTCCGTATCATTGATTGCTTTTTCGAGTTCAGTTTTCTGATTTTTAAATCTAAAAAAGAGACATAAAAAGTACTAGTTTAACCATTGGAACTTTTCAAATCTCCAAAGGTAAAATGGAAAAAAACTAACAATTCATATTCTTGCAGTCCAGAATATTTGAAATGACAAAGGAGTAATGAAAGATTGTCACGATTGGTGACCAAATAATTCCTCAACCTTTCTTTATTGCAAATATCAATCAGCAGTCTTTTATTTAAATTCTCGATATACTCAATCCTACAGGAAAAATTACAAAATATTGAATTAGTGAGGAAATTGGGCTAATTAATAAAAATGCCAATGTCTTGTATATACTTAATGTACGAGCGAAGCGAGCACTTACTAATTCAAATTTGCTTGCACTTTTTCCGTCTGTCTGTCTGTCCAGAGGATAACTCTGGACGGATTTGGACCAAATTCGGTATGAAGGACTCCTATAGGGTCTTGGTGTGCCATTTCGACAAAAATTTCAGATTGCCCCACCCCTTGGGGTTGAGGGGACCCTTTAAGGGTTCCCCATGTTAAACAAATGGGAAAAATCAAAAAGTTTAAGTGGCCTAAGGGGTAATCGAGACGGAGATTCCGAATTTGATTTGATTTGATATCCGTTTGACCCGGGAGTTGACCTTAGATTAGACCCAGAAAAATAAACTATGAACCCAAAATATGCTCTAACTTGATATTTAAGTGGTTCTAGAGGTTATTTATTGATGACGGAGATTCTGAATTTAACATTCATTTAACCATAAAATTGACCTTTGACTCTGGAAAAAGGGGCAAGTGGAGACGTTTTCAACGCTTTGCTCGCACAATTTATAATCAACTAGTGAGTTGATTAAAACCTAGTAACTAATCTAAATACATGATGATGGTATTTTTAAACAAACCTTGCAGGGATATAGGTCAAATTGGGTACCTTCATGAGTTTCACAAGCCTTTCAGCTTTATGTTGGAATAATTCAATAATTCTCTTTTTTTCCTTCACAATTTCCTCTTGCTGTTCTAAAAACATTCGGGCTTGATTATACTCATGGTCACTATCTCTTCTGTTTTCTGAATCAGCTTCAACATTTTGAGGTTCTAGAATAATGCCTTGAGTCTCATCCAGAATGTCCTGAACAGATCGTCGCCAATTATGAAGTTCTCTGAAAAAAATCACTATAATATTATATTTGTTCAATTTTTCCAGTTTTCAAAAGTATACTTTCGTCTGTATCTTCGATTAGAGGTGGTTTCTTTTTCAACTTGCTCCAAACTTATGAGAGTCTTTTGAGTAAACTTTAAAAAACAATAATAAATCATTTCCTTACTCATGAAATGTATAATTTTTCAAGTTTAAGTACCTTCTGAGCTTCCTTAAGCATCACTTGAAGTCCTTTTTTTTCCGACCTAAGGATCCTCAATTGCTTTTTCTGTACCTCGAGTTTCGGCCGATATTTCAGTTTTTCATTCTCCAAAAGCATTTTTATACATTTGTACCTCGTCTGAAGGATCGAAGCTGTTTCTCTTTTAACTAATCGTAAATTAAAGAAAAGTCCACAATTCAATTTTCTAAATTTTAATAATTTTGATTAGGTACCTTTAATGTTATCGATTTCAACCTCGATCTTTTCATTGATCATCTGTTGGTGACGTTCCCAGGGGGTGATTGTAGGATGCTTTTCCTCCTCATAGGTTTTAATAACTTCATTTTCAGCTTCTTGAAACTCTCTACTTTTTTCAATTAACTCGTAAAGTGTCAGGTTTAACCTATTCGAGACTTGGAACGTCCTGTCCTGAACCCATGCTATAGTCTCCTAAAATACCAAAATAATCTCAAAAATTTTATTCATGGATAAAATTGGGAAATTGAAATGAACTTACACCAGCAGAAGAAGATTTATCATTCATAGCCAGCTGAAATTCTCGTTGAGTTCTAAGGGCATGCAAAACTCCAAACCTTTCCAAATTTAAAGTGTCCACAAGTCGCTTTCGAAGGAACAAAGTCTCTTGAAATAAAATTGCCATTTCTACATGAGACCTATCGATTATTTAATTAATATTTACATAATAATAATTGTCCCAATAATTGTGCGAGCGAAGCGAGCACTTAATATTCAACTTTGCTTGCACTTTGTCTGTCTGTCTGTCTAGAGGATAACTCGAGAAATACTGGACCGATCTTAACCAAACTTGGCATGAAGGACCCCCATAGGGTCTCGCCATTTCGACAAAAATTTCAGATTGCCTCACCCCTTAGGAACATGGGGACCCTTTAAGGGTTCTCCATGTTAATCAAATGGGAAAAATTGAAAATGAGGTCTAGTGGGTAATCGATAGCAGAGATTCAGAATTTGACATCCATTTAACCATAAAATTGACCTTTGACCCCGGAAAAAGGGGCAACTCGAGACGTTTTCAACGCTTTGCTTGCACAATAAATAATCAACTTCTAGTGAGTTGATTAAAGCCTAGTTTTTTTAATTACTTAAGCATACCCTCTTTTAACCTCTTCAGTTTCTTCCTTCAGAATTTTTAAATGTCGATCTAAAATATAAATGCATTAAAATTAAAATCTAGTTCAGTTAAAAATCTGGAAAATTAGTTGAATTTTTGTTTACCTTTGAGTCCGATTTTGATCCGAATATTTTCGACAAGATCTTGAGCTGTAAACTGTTCTTTAGCATTTTTAGGATGTTCAGGATCGATTTTAAATTCAGGTTTTTGTGGGACTCGTCCATAGTTTGTATACTGAGTTGCATTTGAGATGCCAAAGTATTTGGTAGTTTCACCACAAAGTAATTTCCTACCTTCTGGAACTCTCATATATGTATCCCTAATCCTGGATTTGATTTCTGCTTCTGCTGCTGCTGTTGCCATTTTAATTAAAACTGATATTTTTTTTACTAAAAATAATTTAAAAATATTACAAAGGGTCTAATTCGGGTTATAATTCAATATCTATAAGATAAGATAAGATTATATAATACATAATAATATACTTGGGTATATTTTATTAAACAAAAATATTTCATTCATTTTTTCTATTTCCCAAAAGGAGTTTTTTCTATAGTGTATGAACTTCTTAATTTTTGCATAGTAACATTAAAAACATTAATAAAAAGACTTGTTATTTGGCTTCTACAGTCTACAGTCTACATACAGTATATGCCATACATACCCAAATTCCCAATCCCAATACACAATTTCTTAGAATTCATTTCGCAGAATTTCAAAGGGGTTAGTTGATAAACAGGTTTTTATCACAACTTCATATTTGCTTTGCATAGCTTAGGGTTACTTGCTTGCATTACGATATGATAATGAGGATAAATTGAATGTATAATGGTAAATAAGTTTCAGTATAATTCTATTAGCACTCGAGTAAGATTTTGAGAAATTACAAAAAGCTTTAATGGCATTTGTTCAAGATTTCGAAGGCAAAGGAATCCTTATAACTGGAGCAGGAAAAGGTTCGTAAATACCTAATAAATATGGACAATTTTCTAATAGGTAGTTTGTTAAAAATAGGAATTGGTCGAGCTATTGTCCAGAAAGTATATTCTTATGGTGCAACTGTGTTTGCCTTGGATATACTTGAAGATGAACTCGAATCATTATCTATCACTTGTCCAGGAATCAAGACAATATGTGTTGACCTTGAGGATTGGGATTTAACAAGAGCAGAAATCCAGAAAATTAACGAACCTATTCATTATCTTGTCAATAATGCTGGGATTGGAATCCCACAGGATTTTTTAGAAACAACTCCAGAAAATATTGACAAGTTGGTTTAAAATTAAACTTTGAACAGTTTGAACTAATCTAAATATAAAAACTTTTATTACAGGATTTTTAACGTGAATTTTAAAGCTGTTATCAATGTGAGCCAAATAATTGCAGAGAAAATGATTAAAAATGAAATTAGAGGATCCATCGTCAATATGAGTTCAATTGTAAGTCATTCAGATTTTAAAGAAAAATGAACTTATTGTGTGAGCGAGCACTTACTATTCAACTTTGCTTGCACTTTGTCCGTTTGTCTGTCTGTCTGTCCAGAGGATAACTCAAGAAATACTGGACCGATCTTAACCAAACTAGGCATGAAGGATCCCCATAGGGTCTCGGTCATTTCGACAAAAAAAAACCCTTGAGGTGCTGCGGACCCTTTAAGAGTCCACCGGAACCGCAAAATTTTTTATTTGATAAAATAACATTTCAATTCTTTGCTCGCACAATCTATTGAGTTGATTAAAGCCTAGTTTTATTTTTGCATGTTTAGGGCTCTCAAAGACCGAAACCATATATGGCTATGTACACAGCGTCAAAAGCAGCATTAGATTCCCTAACAAGAACTATGTCAATGGAACTGGGTAAATTTGGTATTCGGACCAATTCAGTCAATCCTTTTCTCGTGATGACTGACATGTTGAAGGACGCAATGTATCATCTGAATTCTTTACAGCTTGAAGGGAAATTTCAAGATCTCGATCTTTTATCAATGATAACGGAAAGGGTACCAACTGGTTGTCCAACTGTGGATATTGATCACGTTGTTGACACGACATTATTTCTTCTTTCCAACAAAAGTAGTGGGAGTACAAATGGAATTCATTTAAACTTGGATGGCGGATTTTCAATGACATAAAGAAACTAAAAAAGTTGTATTTAAAAAAAATTATATTTATAAACCTTTTATTATTTGCTTAAATAGAATTAATCGTATGAACTTACAAAATCAATAATAACCAAATATTTTTATACAATTATACTTTACAGTTACAATTGTTGATTGGGAATAATAAATTATTTTAAAAGGCTCCATTTAAGTTGCTCTTTTGCTGTTTGTAGAACCTAAATTATATTAAAAATACAGATTACTTTCGAAAATCCTTAATTTTTGTTAGAAATAGTAATTTTTACCTGTGCAACCGTCTGTTCACCAATTGGAATGTCATCAGCTCTCAAACTAACCCTTTGACAAACTGCATTAGGATCGGCTTCCAAAATGATTCTAGATAAAAAGATAAAATAAAAATTAGATCCGAATCCGAATTGAGTACCGAATTGAGTAACTATATAGCTAGTATCTAACTCTAAAAATAAATAGGGTTCTAAGTTATTTAATACAATTACCCTCCATCACAAATTTCATCCAGAGCAAGCATAACGACGTCCATATTTTCAAGTAGAATCCGTTTTTCAACATTTTTCCTCAGAATTTGACTGATTGAATCATACAAGCAGTGGAGCACCGTCATGAGTGTTAACTACAATTTAAAAAAAGAAATTAATTATATCAATTTTTTATAATTAATCTTTATAATTTTAAATTACCTCATTATCATTACAAGATCCCATGACATAAAAGAAAAGGTCCACATTACTTTTATAAACACAGGTGAGACCATCAAGCATAATTACTTCAGAATTAGCTCGATGAGTTTTTTGAAATAGATTTTTCTCAAAGGCCCTCTGCTCCTTGACACTGGGGAAGTTGGATTCGTCAAAATATTTGGCCAATATTCGATTACCATCATTGTCCATTATCACCATCCCTTTGACCACGTAAAGTGTCGGCTCCTAAAATATGACAAGCAAAAGAAATCAAAATTACGTCAACTCAATTTGCATAGCCAATTAACACTTAATACATATTCAGTATTCATAAAATTAAGCCCTGGCAAACCTGACTCTGCTCTGATATCAATACATACAAGTAAATATGCCTAATTTAATTGAGGTCAAAATTTGAGTTTTCAAAGCTGAATTACCTAAATAAAATGCATACCTAGATTACATTTTACATTACAAATTGACATAAAATATGCAACTTGTCAAAAACCTATAAAAATTGACAAATTGTCAAAATGTACTTACCAAAAGCGAGCTGTCCATATTTAATGGTCCAACAGCAGGATAATTACAATTTAATGATGTTTTAATTAACTTTTTTAATTATTTTTCTGGACCAAAATTAAAAATCTGCTGGAAATTGGAATTTTAGAAATATGACCGGATGAGTTGATAAAGTTTGATAGGGAAATTGCGCAAAATCGTAGAGAATTTTACTTTCAAATTCTAAATCTAAAATTCTAAAAAAAGTAAACATCCTCCAGTCAAAATTTCGGGTTTTTTGGTCAATTTTAGGTCAATTTAAGATCAATTGTGGACCAAAATGAAGAAGGAGCAGTATGAGGATATCCTCCACAAAGGGGATTTTTGTAATTTACAACCCTACATCAAATCCATACAAAAAATGGTGCTCTACGAAACCAAAACAGTAAGTATCCCTTAACTTTTTAATTTTAAAGTAAATAGGTATTGATATATCGGTAAAGGTCAAATTAGTGACATTTTGACCTTGACACTTGATAATAGGTATTTGACTTTTGACTAGT
>JAQIXA010005031.1:0-10101 GCA_034699045.1 Nanhermannia cf. coronata Gr-Ori-00579 | reverse complement strand
AGGACCCCCATAGGGAGGCGGTGTGCCATTTTGACAAATATTTCAGATTGCCCCATTCTAAGGGGTCACGGGGACCCCTTTTTGTCTAGTCATGGGATTCGTATAATCTGTATAATACCCGAGATATACTCGAGATATGATATACCCGAACGGGTGTGAAATAATTAAATATGTATTTAGAAATTTTTGAGGTTTCGATAATGGAGAACTCAAATTTGATAAGTTCGACAATTTAATTGATTTTAACAATAAAAATATATCTTTTTTAGTGTCAGAATGTCGAATTCAAAGTCTCTATTATTAAAAACCTCTGAAAATTGATGATTATTTCAAAGTTTTAAAACCCGTTCTGGTATATCTCGGGTATGTCTCGGGTATAAAGATTATCCTAGACTAAAATTAGGCAAGTGTATTTATATATTATATATTCAGTCTAAATGTGGTTCATATTTATTCTGTATTTTCATATCGTGATCGTGATAGGATAAAATTTACCTCCACCACCGCCAATTCTGCCACCTCTGCCACCTCTACCCCCGCCACCTTTACCCCCGCCACCCTTACGCTTCACCCGTACAGTTCGGTTCTGACCCGTAGGATTTTGCAATTCTATAAATCATTTCAATATACACATATATTCCAGTTAAATATTCTAAAAAAATCTAAATTAAACTAAATACTCATTACTTATTTACCTTTATTATCTTGACTTAATTCGCCATCATGTTCAAGCTCTTGATTTTTTTGAAATTTTTTCTTTTCTATTTCATTTTGTATAATTTCATAGAGAGAATCATGGAAATCTTTAAGGTTATTTTGACTTGATTTTTCAATTTTTATTACTGGTTCTTCAGTAATAATTTGAACCAGGGCTGATGTGGTACTTTGTAATACAATTGAGAGAATTGCCAAAAATATTGCAATTTTTGTAATGCAATTCATTGTCCAAAAACTAATCTGATAAGTAAAGTTTGGATTTCTACTGAAATTTGAGATTTCGGTTATTTTAGTTGTGTACATTAGATACCAATTACCAATACATACTAATAAATTATGTTATGATTAAATATTTACTTTAATCTCAATACTCGTTTATTACTATTTTTATATAAATATTTATTTAGGTATAATATAACGAAATATGCATATCTATATAGGTATATTTAAAATCAATTTTAGGATGTGGTATTCTGATGTACGAGCAGGTATTAAAAAAATTGATAACGAATGTTTCTGGAATTCATTAGAACTTTTTTTCGGCTTTTTATTTTTAATATTATAATTTATTGATGTCATATTGTGGTACTTATGCCTATAGGTATACAAACATAAGTGTCTTCTAATGCAGTAAGTTGATATTTCAAATATCAAATTTACCCTGCATATTATGACATTTTTTTTAAAATCTGGCATGTATATTTTTTTGAAGCTTAAGCTTAATTTTTGAAGCTTAAGTTTTCATTTTTAGATAAATCGGCTGTAATTTAGAATTTAGACCTAGAATCTTCATACTAAATATCTTTATACTAATTTAGATAATCTCAATAACAAATTTAAAATTAAAATAACATTGGTTCATACGTAAACAGGACCTATAATATTCAAAATAATTTTCCATATTACGAGTATATCGTATATCTATAGATTATCTATTAGGTAGAATAGGTACTGTATTTATGTCTAAATTGATTCAAGTTTAGTTTGTATTTGTAATTGGTAAATATTTATTTTGAAATTGATCATAGTTATTCTCAACAATGCATCCAAATCTGAGAGATCTGATAGTCGAAAATGGGAATTGTGGGTCGTTCTGGATGTCAGGGATGGCTGTTGCGATCATGTTGTGAACCATCGGTGAAACACATACAGAATCCCCTTCATATCCCGGTAGCCCGAATAGCTCCACCCCACGGGTTCCAGTTAGAATCAGTGACCTAGTGAAAGAAATACACTTTTTAGTACCCTATATCTACTTTAATTTGAATAAAAAACGTTTGTTTCTAGAGTATATGTATTAACCATATTGCCGCGGTAGTAGTCTAATTAAATTAGTCAAATTGCAGGGGAATAAAAAACGTTGTTTAAAAAGCAAATTTTGAAGTTTTTGATAGTTCAGAGTTCAGAAACGTATTAGAAAATTTTAAACATACATACGTATTGGTACATATATTATGTATTCTTGAGATATCCAACCCAAAAACAAACAAACAGGACAAAATCATAGTTAATGATTTTGTGACGCCCTGTCTTGAAAACAGGGCGTCTCAATTCCAAAATTGTTTCTGAACTATCCATAATTTAAAGGTATCTCTATTCGTTTGTATTTTTGAAAATTTCTTCTACCTTGTGATATCAATTGCAGAGTAATCTGAGTTATCTCCTGTCGAGGAATTGTAAGCTCCCGCATAATTTAGACCTTCAAATTGTGTGAGAACTGAATCAAATATGCCCGCTGTGGAGCCCACCTGACGGACAGATTTTAACGCCATGTCTGGCTCATCAAAACATTCAAATTCCCGAGCTGCGAGTGCAATTTCAGTATTTTGAAAATCAAGACCATTATAAAGTACCCAACTGCAAATTTAAGTTTTTATATAACAGATAAATGGAAATCAAAACTTAAAATCACATTATGTAATACTCGTATAATATTTATAAATTTATTTAATAGAATTAACTTACACTCCAATGGCGCATCTCTTACTCGGTTTTAAGACATCGAAATGACCACATATGCCTGCATTTGATCGATTATATAATTGGCCATAAGAAACCAAGCCCGATTCTGAAATGCTTTCTAGTGTCAAATAAGGCTTGGGGCTACTTTGACATTTCACAGAAAAAACAAAGAAAAATACCAAAAACATTGATTTGGATAACATTTTGGGTTTTGAATTTATTTAAATTTAATAAATTATATAATTAGTAATTAGTAATTACCAAATTAGTTAAAATTTAGAATTTTCTAAATCAGTACAGGCATTAAAAATTTCCAGCTGCGTGATCTTATTAGGAAAAAATTTATTAGGATAATGAATATAATGACAAAAATACAAGCATAAATAGTAATGGTGATATTTAATAATTAGTGATAAACATTTAATTTGCATAGTTATATTAACTACGTAGAATGTTTATTTGACATTTTTAAGATAAAAAGCTAATTAATATGAATTTTTATAAAATATCGACAAGTACATAATTCATGACGATTTTGTCAATTCAAATTAAGATATGATGCATATACGAGTACTGAACATGAGTACTTGTATACTTACCTTGAATATTACGTAAGTACTACAGATTATGCCGATAAACGGTATATAATCTAGGTTTCAATTTAAAGTTACGAACATTTTTTGATAGATTTATCTATCTGTAATCATTATTGATTTGATAAGTTACGCTTTACCTTATTAATTAGTAGGTAGTTATGTATGTACGTCAAGTAATTATTATTAAAAAATCTTATTCATTCATTTATAATTATTAAAATAATTATTAAAATAATTATTAAAATAAGTTTAATTATTAAGCTTTATAAAATACAAATTGCACTTTGAAATAAAAAATGCTCTTTAAAATCTTATTTGGATTCGGATGTCTGATTTTGTTCTGTTACGGTCAGGCCAATTTCAGGCCTTATTTTCAACTGGGTAATGGATGGTTTCGACAAGGACAGACTTATCTACCCACTTTTTCTCAAACCTTCTATGGCTCCATTGACAATCTCTGTGTCAAGGACTATGACTTTAAATTAGGCTATAATGCCTGTTATCAGGGAATGTGAGTACCTACCTCTACATTTCAGTATGTACATATTAATATTATGGCAAAACTTAATTTACCAAAGGGGCAAATAAAAAATCGGCAGGGTTTCTAAGATTCATAAATTAGAAAACAATCAGTTTTCAAAATCCCCTAGTATGCATTTTTAATTATTTATTGGACTTTTCAGCTGGACATTTTACAATCAAACCGATTTCCAGGGCGGTGTTGAAAAATTTTCTTCAAAAGCGGTGAAATGTATTTTCATGTCGGACTTTGCGTCTCCTGATTTCAAATCGGTTCGGCTCATCGGATCTGATACTGACTTTCGAAACAGCTCGGTTTCTTTTTTCGACAAGGTGGCTTATGCCGGGGAAATGAGAATGTTTACAGAAGATACACCCATCTACAAGACATTGTCCAGATCCCTCATTCTAACTGGAGACCAAGACTTGAAAATATTTCTCGAAGAGGATTATCAAGGTTTCTCAATCTGTGTTAAAAATCGTGTCACAGATGATATTGTTACTTATATTGAGGATATAGCAAACACTTATTTTATACCACCAGAGGCTATTCGATCCTTTCAATTTACAACATGTTAAAATTCAAAATCATAATCAAAATTGGTAAATAAATTTTAATATTTTATAACTACTAATCCAATTTATTATGACAATCTTATACAAATGACAGAGACACCGAATTTGACATTCATTTGACTCAAAATTTGACCTTTAAAAATAGGGTAATTTGTGATTTATTCATTGCTTTGCTTACACAAATAATAATTGATTAAAAGAGAAGTAAATTAAACCCAAGTAGTAAAGTAAAACCAAATATATACATATTGAAAGGCAGTACTTATAAGTAGGGTACCCTACCTAAGTAAATAAAAAAAAATCATTTTGGACATGTTGATTTGATTCTTTCGGCCACATACACATTTTTTCAAAATCATTCCATTCTGTGTCACCTGGGCAATCCTTAACAATAGGGCTACCAGTTTCTCCATCATCTGAATTCACTTCACAGTGAATAAATTGATTGCAATTGATTGGATGCGGGTAGAAACATGTTTTCCAGAATTAGGTTCTGGAAAAAATGATTGTTGATCCTAATCATGACATAGACATGGCAAAATTAAGTTCGAAAAATCTTTAAAATGACTTTTGACAAATTTTTAACATATGTAAAAATGGAAAATTTTGGTTTTTATAATTATACCTATAAAGTTTACTTTTTCCTTTTCCAGTCCCTGCAGTCCCATATGTGTATTGTAAAAATATGGTTAAAGTTAAAATAATGCAAATAAAAAATAATTTCATTTTGAAATTTCAATAATTAGTTTTTTATAAGTAATAATAACTGAAGGATTTTTAATAATTAATGATTATTATGATGTATTTAAGTAAGTTACTGACTAGTCAGTACTTACAAGCTTTCTATTTCTATTATTCGACCATATAAAAGTTAATATTTTGAGTAATTTTATAACAATTTTTTTTCAAAGGACACTATAAAAAATATTTGTATTTATTATGTACAAATACCTAATTGTAGTAATTACTAAAAAAATACGATCAGTTATATTTTTAATAGTTTAGTATTTAAGTAAATAAAAAAAATCACTTTGAACATGTCGATTGATGCGGCCAATCACAAATTTTTTCGTGATCATTCCATTCTAGGCCAGCTGGACAATCCTTAATAGTAGGCCTACCAGTCTGTCCACCTGCATTCACTTCACAGTGAATAAATTGATTACAGTTGTCTGTATACGGGTAAAGACAATCCTTTGGGCCTTGACATTGAGTATTTATTATATCATCAACTGGACATACAAAGCCCGAATTTTTTTCAGGATCTTCATTTTTTGAACCTTGATGTTTTCCTTGATTTTTACCACCTTCTTGTTTTCCGGGATTAGTTTCTAAGAAAAAATTATAGTTGGTCCTAATTACTTATCGTTAGGTAGAGAATAAGTAATTTAGAAATAATTAGCCCTAAATTAATTGACAAATAAAAGTTTATAGCTTTTTTGACGATAGATACCAGCTCACTCACTTTTTGACCTTAATCGATCCCAAAATATCAAATTAAATTCAAATTAGGTAGTTATGAAATGAATGACTAATACTAATGACTATGTTAGCAAAGAAATAATATTTCACATTGGACAAATGAATAAATACAGGCTATCAATGAGTAGTCTAATCGAGAAAACTACATACCTTTACCTAATATTATTCTGCTCCTAATTGGTAAATTTTATTATAACTTCGGTATAATTAATGTACACATTAATTTTTATAAATATACTGATATCATAATCATGACATTAAATATGGCAAAATTAAGTTAGAGAAATTTTTAAAATGACTTTATAGCATATTTTTAATGTAAAGTGAGAATGAAATATTTTGGTTTTTATTATAAAGTTTACTTTTTCCTTTCCCAGTCCCATATGAATATTGTAGAAATATGGTTAAAATGATGCAAATTAAAAATAGTTTCATTTTGTTTTTGTTTCAATATTTTAATAAATAAATAATAAAATAAATTTTTTTGTACTCCGTATAAGTAAAAATAGTAATAGGATTTTTATTAATTATATTTTTAAGTCATTTAAGAGAAATTTTGCAATTTAAATAAGTCACAAAAATTCTTTTTATATATATCGTGTTTTATTATAAGCTATGTTATGGCTTAATAAACTTTTAATCTACTTTGTATATAGGTAGGTACATTAATAGATATACATAATATATCGATAGTATCGATTTGAAACCGATAACCAAAGAGAAATCGGTAAGAATTAAGAATTAAAAAAAAAGTTTTCTTTAAAAAAATATTTCAACAATCAAGATTATAGCCATAATAAGGGTTATTTTTGAGCAGATTTATCTTTTAATCTTTTCATATATTTATCTCTTGATATTTTTCTATTCTGCAAGAATTCTTTCAAACCTTCTGGCTGATTTTGGTTAAATTCCTCATTAAACTCGGCTCTAGCTGGATTAACATGAACAGAATAATGTTCCAAAAGCTGTGTTTTTATTGAAAAAGTTCTTGTGCAATCACCAACTGTACATTTGTGAGGTTTTAATTTTTCATGAACTGCAGAAATGTGTAAATTTAAAGTTGTTTTTGAAACAAAAAGCTTGCCACATTTAAAACACGTTAAACGATTTTGAAGTCGAATGGCCTTTCTTTCTGTAAAATATAGAAAAATATTAAATTATTACTAAACATGATGAACAAAAATAAAATATCAGCAATAAGCATTATTATTATAAAAAAGTGGAGGTTTTTGGATTACATTTATATTCGTTTAAACAAAAGATAGAAAAGATACATATAATATAATCATAAAGAAAATACTCAAGAAATTGATTTTTTTTGTCAATTTGATGGTTCACATGCAATACTAATATAGGCATAGGTACTGTTACGGAGTCAAACTAGATCCTACAATAGCTCAGGTCTTTACTAACAACTATCTAGCTGACTACGTAGAACAAATATTTATTTAGAACTAGATCGATGCAGGAGAATGTGTGTTCTTATCTAACTTGCTTAACTTTACTATGATTAACTATCTTACTGTTCTATGTGTATTATTACCATTTTCCAGAACTGATAAATGGAAAATGGAAAATGGAAAATGGAAAATGGAGAGATGTAAATAACTTATTATGTGTGTATAATTTCTATTTTCCGGAACTGATAAATGGAAAATGGAAAATGGAAAATGGAAAATGGAGAGATGTAAATAACTTTTAATTTTAACTTATTATGTGTGTATAATTTCCATTTTCCGGAACTGATAAATGGAAAATGGAAAATGGAAAATGGAAAATGGAGAGATGTAAATAACCTTTAATTTTAACTTATTATGTGCGTATAATTTCCATTTTCCGGAACTGATAAATGGAAAATGGAAAATGGAAAATGGAAAGTGGAAAATGGAGAGTTAATATCTTTAATTTTATCTCAAAAATGGATAATGGAAAACTAACTATTCAATAAATGGATAATGGAAACTTAGAGTACGTCTTGTTCGTTCGAGTGTCACATTGCAACTGTTTATTCTATTGCTCTTTCTTAACCTATATGCTTACTAACTAGAATCTTATTTCCTATTGGCTAAGAGTGCGTATGCGCACTCCTCTTCTACTATAGTTTTCTTACTCTATCTTATATAGCACTATTCTTATATCTATATTGAACTTATAACTTATATAGAACTTCCTATATTAACATTTCTTATATCTTATATATAGTATATCTTATACTAACATTTCTTATAACTTATCTTATATCTTATATAGCACTTCTTATAACTATATAGAACTTATACTAACATTGTTATCTTATATAGCACTTCTTATAACTATATAGAACTTATACTAACATTGTTATCTTAATTGATTTAACGGAAATTGAATATCAATCTAATAAAAATGGGAAATGGGAAATGGGAAATGGAAAATGGAAAATGGGAAATGGGAAATGGGAAATGGGAAATGGGAAATGGAAAATGGGAAATGGGAAATGGGAAATGGGAAATGGGAAATGGAAAATCCCAATTCTTCTCCATTTTCCATTTCTCCATTTAAAACATAGAAATAAATATGTATAAAATAACACCTCTTATCTAACACTTAAATAATTACGCTTCTTATACTATAACAGATTTTATGTATATAAGTATATGGTACAATCGATAATAATATATATAAACTTAACTATTCAGGTCTTACGAGATAGCATATCATTTAGCAGACCCTTTCTATAACCTATATAAATACTAATCTTAAAGAATTATACCTATACTTACTTCTATAAATAGGTCTGTCTAGGAAAAAACTATATTTACTCTTTAAACAACATCTAAAGTCTAGAAAAGTCGGTGGCTCGGCAACAATATTTTTAAAGTAATTTATCCAAAATTAAAAATATTTAATATTTGAATATGTATGTTTAAATTTTCTAATTTTTTATCAATTTATACATTCAATTTATTCAAATTTATTAATTTCTTACATTTTTTTGCATTTCTTGTACGGGAATGCAAAAAATTACAAAAATGTAAAAGGGTCCGACACTGTCGTCAGCATTAGTTTGGCCCTCATCACCACTTAAGATTAGAAAAGTCTAAATACGAAATATATGCCGATTCAAACCACTTCAAATGGTTTTACCTACTATATATATGAGTATGATTTCAAAAAAATTTGGTCAGAAATTTAAGTCTCATTATATTAGAGACAAATCGTTAATAATTTGTTGACTTTAAAATGAAATATATTTTTGATCTTCTTTTTCTGAGTGTAGTTTCTTCATTTGAACATATTGTTTATAATGCAGAAGAACTTTACAATGTACTGGATATCGTACTACCTGGCGATGAAATATTCTTGAACAAAGTAAAATAATAAAGGTTATTTAGAAAATATGTTTGAAAAAAATATTCAACAATTTTTTTTTTTTTTAAACTTTTTATGTAATACATAAAGAATGTCTCGAATGTATATGAAGGGATGTTTATCATTTACCGTAATGGCTCAGTCGATTCCCCAATCCGGCTCAGGGGTCACCCTGAAATCTATTTATCAAACCCACTTAGTAGGTGATTTTATTTTCAAAAATTTTGTATTATGTATTCTTATTAATTTTTTTTCTACAATGATAAAAAAATATCTCTTGTCCTATTATAGGGACAGCCCTGAGAGTCATTGCAAATTATTGGATAATTTCAGATCTAACTGTGAAAGAGAGCGTTTTTGCAGTTGATATTTACGGAAGCTACAATTATTTTTCGGGCCTGAATATTTCCAATTCGACCAATGGGCTAATTTTAAATGACGCAATACATAATAAATTTATAGGGGGTGAAATAACAAATTCCAGAGCTGGATTATACATATCTAGCTCTTTTAATAACACATTCCAGGATTTGGTAATAAAAACTGATATTGAATTTTCGTGGTTTGTGTCAACAAGTAGCACTGATGAGGGTTGGAATCATTTTATAAATAATACGATAATCGCCTCGACAACTTCAAATGGATGGAGTCTACTCTATTTATCGACAGATTCTTCCGGGTGGCTTCTCGAGGGGAATTTGATTATTGATGAGAGGGGGACCGTAGATGAGATGACAGGGGCCACTGTTAGGGCTCGTGGTCAAAGAAACGTTTTTAAAAATAATATCATCCGCGTAATTAACACAGGATTACAAATTTTCTCGTTGGAGGGGACCGAGAATATCCTCAAAGGGAATGAAATGGATTATAATGTTCCCGGGGAAAATAACATTTGTATTAC
>JAQIXA010005030.1:0-10101 GCA_034699045.1 Nanhermannia cf. coronata Gr-Ori-00579 | reverse complement strand
ATGGATTCTACAATGTAAAGTTCTTACCATGGTATATCCATAAAAAACCATGGGAAAATCATTACAATGGTAAAAAATTAAAAATAGATAAAATGGATTGTACAATGTAAAGTTCTTACCATGGTATATCCATAAAAAACCACGGGAAAATCATTACAATGGTAAAAAAATGAAAAATAGAAAAAATGGATTCTACAATTTAATGGTTCTTACCATGGTATTTTCATAAAAAAACCATGGGAAAATCATTACCATGGTAAAAAATGAAAAATAGATAAAATGGATTCTACAATGTAAAGTTCTTACCATGGTATATCCATAAAAAACCATGGTAAAAAATGAAAATAGACAAAATGGATTCTACAATGTAAAGTTCTAACCATGGTATATCCATCAAAAACCATAGGAAAATTATTACCATTGTAAATAAATGAAAAATGCACTAATTGGAATCTACAATTTAATGGTTCTAACCATAGTATATCCATAAAAAACCAAGTGAGAATCATTACCATGGTAAAAAAATGAAATATAAACAAAATGGATTCTACAATTATAAGTTTTTCTTTTGTAGTTAATAAAATATGAATGTACAAATTATCAAATACTTGAATGAGTTAGGTTAAATAAAAGCTTTCTTATCTGCTAGACCGTGATATATATCACGGGTATATTTCTAGTAATAGATAAACATTGTAGATAAATATTTTTGAAATCTAGAAATTGTCATGTTTAATTTTAGTTACTATTAAAATAACAATTATAAATATAACTTTACGAGATGTGGTAAAAATCTCAATTTTTGATTTAAATATTTACAAAATAAGCATGAATACACAAACATGAAAAATATGTGTTTGATTGTACTTGATGTATTAAAAGGATCATCTAAGGACACACTTGCTAGTTTTTTTTTAGTATCTTGCACCATGCAAAGTTAATGTACATGTCAAAAATCATGTTTTTAAAATTATTTTAATATATTTAAAGAAATCATTTTAAAGATCCACTTAATTACTTAAGTATGCACTTAAGTACTTACATTTATTATTAAATCAACATTTCATACATTAATGAATACCATTTTTATGGATATTTCGGTTATCGATTTTAAATTATTTTTTTAGCATTTATAAAAATGATTATTATAAATTTAGAAAAATTGTAAAAATTATATTACTCATTAATTAATAAAGATATTTTAATAATTGTTGTCAAAGGATACCTTTGAGTTATAATGGGTCTATGGCTTTTATATAAAGGCCAAAAATTCTTAAAGAATCAAAAGCTTTCTCTATTTGGAATATAGAGAATATAAATATAATCAATATAATTTGTTAACATAGAATGTAGTCAATCTTACTAACAAATCTGACCTTTGTATTTGAATAGTTTATTTTGTATTAGGTTACTATTAAAAATATTATAGTTAACTATAATACATATTATAGTTAAATTATAAAATACAATAATGTTTACATATCTCTTATTTTAACTTTAAAGTAGAGTAGATATGTAGGTATTTAGTTAATTAAATCTTAATAATTATATCAAATTAAGCTATACATGAGTATAGATTTATTTAAATACAAAAAAAACATCATGTAATGAAAAATAAAATCATACCTTATGGTATAAATTATTATTGATGTGAAAACATGTATAATTTGGATATTTTTTAAAATTAAATTTACCTAACAATTATTATAAGTAAATAATTTTAAAATTAAAATATACAAAAACATCCTATAAGATTTTTCTAATTAGTCATTTTAAAATATTTTGCATATTAAATTGTAGTAATAAAGAATATAAATGTAAATATATTATAATTATATTCTAGTCGTAGAATCGTAGAAAATCCGAATAATAAATATTTTTACGATATTATAATAAGATTGAAATTAACCAAAAATATTAACAATAATTGAAATGGTTTTATTGTTAGAAAATTTTCGGGCTTTTTGGGTTGGATGGAAAATTTTGTTATCTGGATTTGTGTTCTATCAAAATATGAAAATTATGCCATTAATTTGTTATAGATATCTCCTAATATATAGGTCAGGAATTTGAATATTTTTAGACCTATGTACTGATATTCTCAAAAATTTCATTCATTTCAAAATTTATAGAGCCTTTAAAATAAAATTAAAATCCCAATTTCCTGGTTTAATCACACTTTGAACTTTCCTTTCCTATTCTAAGAATTTGACCTTGTTAAATATTTATTGCCAATTATTAAACTGTTACGACCAGGAACTAAAACAATTAAAGTTTACTTAGAAAAAATAATTTAATGGCCAGTAGTACAGGCGACAACGTGGCAAATTTCTATGAAATTTTGTCAATTTGAATTCGAACGTCATTTTTCATAAAATCCAAACTTGGTACAATTTCCTTACTTGATCTCATTCCAATCTGGACTTTTTGAAAATAAAGTTCATTTTGGCATTTTGTTTTCTACTTTTTGAAGCCTTCGGATCTCCCCTTTCCCTATAAGGCGATCAGGGATTTGACCTGATCTTTCTTATGATTCGTCTTTAAGGCTGGTCGCCCATTTAAATCCTGCGACATGTTATCAAATGGCCTTTTTGGGTGGCCTGGGGGTAATCTTTCTCTTTAAGTACTCCACGTAGAGACTTGATAAGGAACTAGAGTTTTTCCTAGAATACCATACATACATAAGGCCTTAGGCATTATCAATTATTACAACATATTTTGAAATTTTAATTGTAAAATTTTTGCTATATTTTTAGACATTGATTATATTTATAATTTTTGAGTAAATTATAATTAGAAATATAACTAAGAGAACGAGATAGGGTAAAATATCAATCTTTTATTTAAATATTATACGAAAATATAGATAATATATTGTTAGTTAAATGCGTTTAGTCTGATGTGATTTGTTGGATTTATGATTCTCACTAACATTTTAATTTATTTAGAATTCCAATATAGCTCACTTGTTGGTACAAGTAAAAAATAATAATAAGTAATGTAAATAATAAAGTTATGTATAGTAATGTAACTATATAACAACTTTTAAAATATCATATGTCTGAAATTTTAAGTTTAAAAGTTTGTTAAACTTTTAGATTTATAGATATAGGTATATAAATGAGAAGGTAATTTTCTCGAACCTTTAGATTTGATAATAAAATTATACTTTCTATATACTAAATAAATTGCTAGATATTATGCAGGTTGTAGTGACCCTTATTTATGTTAGTTTATAATAGTCTAGTTTATACTTTATTTAAATATGTTGGCTTATGGTAAATAGTCATATATATTTTTAAAATTAAAAAAATTTAAGATCATATTATTGATTCAATATTCCTATTATAATATTTATTTGTCAATTTTGATTTGTGTGTCAAAATCAATTTTTATAATTTTCACATTGAAAAATATCAAAACCTTCTAAACAAAAAAAATTACGAAATTAATAATATAGAATTAATGTTAGTAAGTGTATATTACTAATTATCATTATTATTTATTAGTTAGTAATTATATTATTATTGTGAGTATTATAAAATTTCTGTATTTTATTTTAGCTATTAATGGAGAAAATAATATAAATTTTGAATATCAAATAAAAATAATATGGAAATAAATCAAATTATAATTGAAATTTTAGTTTATTTAAAAAAAAATAAGAACACAATTAAGTCAAATTTGAATCACATAATTAAATTTTTTGTTAAATTTTAATTAATTTTAATTTTTCCAAATATTTAAAAAAAAAATAATTAATGCAATAAGTACTGACATATTAAGAATATACTGCATAAAGGTACTGATTTTTTAATAGTTAATATACATATTTAAATATATAATGTTGAAAATGTTTAAACAAAACCTGAAAAATTAATTTTATACAATATATACAATATTTAACATTTTTATAAAAAATCTCAAAATTTATCAAAAATATTCGAATTTTTAAAATGTTTATATTATTTCATGTATTCTTAGACAATTTTTACTATTTCTCAAATATACACTCGATCAATCTATGGCTGTCGACCACCCTGATTTATAATTCATAACCATTAAATTATAATTTGATATAACAGATAATATAACAGAATTGTTGGCATGGTGGGAACAGATGGAGCAGCAGTAGCTACAAATTTATAAAAAATTAATTTGTTAGTGAAATCTATACTTAATCTGTTAAATAACGATCCTTTTAATTTGTTTCGTTATATAGAGAGTTCGTTGTAAAATATTTTGAAGTGTGAATTGGTAAGAGCAAATCAAATAATTGTTTTTGATTATTTTTGTAATGAGTATTAAGCACTTTGGATCATTGGGTGGATGCAATTAATATTAATTAAATATCTAGAAATCCCTTAAATTAAATAAATTTTTAATATAAATAGGCTTAAATTAACTCTTTATTAATTAATTATTGTTCGAACAACGATATCATGACTAATGCAATCAAGTCTATTTTATGGGGTCAAATTCGAAATCTCCGTCATCTGTTAAACTCTGGCTAACCCTATGACCGCATAAATTTCCACTTTGATTTTTGACCTTATACTTAAGATTAACCCTAACATATGGTTAAAATCATACCTCCAAATTATTGTAAAAATATCACAACTATTATAGAACCTATACAGGTTCTTAAATGCCAAACTTGGTTAAAACCGTTCAAGTAAACTTTCGATTATTCTTAATAACAGACAAAGAGCGAGCAAAGTTGAATAGTAAATGCTCGCTTAGCTCGTAAAATTATGATATACTGACTTCAAATTGTTTATGAAATTTTAATATCAGAATTAGAAATTTATTTCTATAAAAATTGATAACTTATAGCTTAGCTTTAATGTAAGTTGTAGATAGGTATACTAAAAAAAATTGCTATTTTGTAAATTTTTGAAAAAAATATTCTTTAATAGGATTTCTATTTTAGGTTTATAATATACTTGTTGCATTCTAGAAAAATGGAATTTTTGGTTATATTCATACTTACTGTGTCAGCCGCATTAGGAAAAATTATTTCTTTTATAATAGGATAACTTATAAAAGTTTAATATTATACATTTTATAATTCTTGGATATATGAAAAATGAAATTTTTGATTATTTTCATATTTACTGTGTCATCAGCATTAGGAAATATGCATTTTGACAAAATTAATGAAAATTTGGAGTATTTTAACTGTGCTTTGGAAATTTATTTTGAATATAATGGTCTTCAAATAGAAAATATACACGAAATTTCAACTCCATATGCAATTTACTATGATAAAGGTTTTATACCAGAAATTGACAAAATTCAAAAATTCCCACACTATTACACCTATAGACGTAAAAATGATCAAAATTATTGTTTCTCAAAATTTTTTGTAGCTTCGAATCCAGGACTTTTACTCTCAAAATTGGATTTAAATTCTAAAATTCGATATTATATCGATGACTCTAGATGTATATTTTTTTACTTTAATAATTTTCAAGATGATAAAATTTTTGACAAATTTTACAAGCATTTTAACTATTGTCACAATATATTTTATTTCAACATGGAAGGTCATAATCCATATAAAAAAATAATAATAACTTATTCGTTATCATACTGTTATATTATAAAAATTGAATTTGTTTGTTTACTCTGTATGATAATATTTACTTTATTCAAATTGAGGCAGAGAAAAGAAAAGAAAAATTTAACCAAGTTTTCGGCTTATATTCAAAAATGATTGACCCTTTAATTTATAATAATTATTGTAATGGGTTTAACATCTTATATTTCAACTGTGAACAAATGATGCTAGGTGTTAAATGGTTTTTAAAAAATTATCAATCACCCGTTGAATTAAATCAGAAAAGGTTATGTGTTTTCGATAGTTATTTTTCTGCCTCAAAATATGCGAATTTTTCAATTACAAAAAAATTCCAGAGTTTCAATTTGAATTTCAAATACAATAGTTGTATAAAAGTAAATTTCTACTACCAAGACGGACATCAATTTGTTGACAAAAAAATTAATTTCGTTTATATTGATGAACATTCGAATTTGTTTTTTACCTGCTATCCATTGACGACATCTAACCCTATTTCAATGTATACGTTCGTGAGACCATTGGACCATCTGAGTTGGGTTTTTCTATTTTTGTCAATTTTGACCATTTTGGGTTTTTGGACGTTTGGATTTTTCATTCTTAAACAAGGTTAGCATGCTGAAAATATTCAAATTGACCAAATAAAATGGTCGGCAAATAATGTTTACTGGATAAAATTAGAAAAATGAAAGAGCTAGTTCTTGACAGACTAGAACTTTGTAATGTATTAAGTTGCAGGTACTGTATTTAAATCATATTGAAATGATTAAAAAGAAAACAAATTACTTAAAAACAAAGTTCAAAATAAATTGAAAATATTTTTCAAAAAATTTTCAAAATCATTATTATTAAGAATTTAATTTTAAATTTATGGATTTTAATGTAGGGTACATTAATTATTTTAAATTGAACCATCTTTTTACTTTTGTGAATCGTAATTTCAAGAATTCACCATTGAACTCTGAATCTTGACATTTAAAATAAGCCAAGTCTTTTTAAAATAGACCGGCACGGTTTTTTCCAAATATGTTTATTATACCTATTACTATTATAGTTACATATTAAGTTATTACCTACATTAAATTTAATTATTTTTAATCATAATTATTATTATTTTTCAAATTAAATTATTTTCAATACTATCAAATACAAAAAATTTTTTAAAAAATATATAATATGTTAAAGGTGTGTGGATCAGCGAAGGAAATGCAGAGAGAAAAATTTTGTCACTATTTGGAATTATATTGGAGCAAAGCTACGGTTTGGCTCAAAATGCAAATTTGCTGAGATTCGGTCGACTCTGGTTGGCCATTTCTCTCACAGTTCTACTTTTGGCGTCAATCGTCATTTCAAACGGATATCGAAGTTTCGTCACCTCCGAACTCGTCGCACCCCCTAAAGAGAGTCAAGCCCTTTCATTCAACCAATTAAAACAATATAACTACACACTTTTCACAAACGTTTTCATTTCTTTTGATACACCAGGTGTTTTCTATTTTATTAATAGTACATTAATTAAAAAGGTAATTCTCTATATGAAAAGTATCCAGGAATTATTTTATGTAGATCTTGTAGGTCATTGTCAATATCAACAAATTTCAAATTCTTATCCTACTGGATATATTAATTATACAGCTCCGAACTGCGAAAAAGGCATTATAAACACGACCCACAATTACTGTTACCCTTGTGAGCAAATGCTGATTCGAGAAAATTTAACAAGTTTAACAAATTTGGAGCAAAATTATCTTTTTATTGGAAGAAGCTTTTCTCATTAAATAAGCGTGAAAGGACTATGGATTGGACTGACATTTTGAATTGTTCTACTAAAAGTATAGCTTTGATTGATGAGGTTGAGAAGAGTCTTTTTACACGCAATCTTTTGAAGGAATATTTCCCAGGCAAGAATTTTGAAATTGGAAGAGAGTCAATATTGCAAGATTTTTCTGGAATAAATTTTGAGTACCTACAATTTTTTAAGAAAAAATTCCAATGGTTTATAGATTTAGGGATTTTTAAAATATGGGAATTTGTACACAAGAGTCATTTGCAATATCAGGCGAAAAAAAGATTCGAGAAAGTTTTTGCTGCGAAGAAAATCCTTTATAATCAAAAACTGGAATTATTTATACCTCAAAAATTGGCTACAAATATTCTATCAGTTTTCATTTTATTTGGAATTGGAATCCTGATAAGCTTTATATCATTTATTTTGGAGAAATATCATCAACGAATTATAAATTATTGCTTGAATTATTATTTTGATATATTATTTTTTTATTTTTAAATACTTTACAAATATGAAACTATAAATTTTGATAATATCGTTTTATAATGGTTAGTATATTAGTTAGTTGCTCTAACCCTGAAAACCAAATGTAACATTCGAAAGGAAAAGAGAGAATAAAATCATAACCTTATATTTGCGTGTCTGTTCAATTATTAGATAACATTCATTAATATAAATGAAAAAATAACGTCTCTAATGTTAAGAATAAGTATCACGCTCAGATTTCCCTTTCTCTTTATTAAGGTACCCTACTAATATAATAGTTCTTTTCTTCTTTTTCTACTTCTTAATTCACCTGATTGGGGCCATATGGTTAAGGCGCTGCCTTAACTACGTTGTATCTGTTGACGCGGTGGGACTCGGGTTCGAATCCTGCTGCTGGAATCGAATTAATTTTGCACTTTTTTGTGTTTTTTTGTTATTTTTCTACTTTTTGACCTTTTTCAAAGTCAAATTAACAGCCCAAAAGAATTTTGGGCATAATTACTAGTATAAGTATAGATTAAAATATATAAAATTAATGAAGGGTAGGGATATAATGAAAAAAATATAAATACATATAAGGTAAATAATTAGCAGTTCAAAAAATTATATTTTTTTAAATAATTTGGTCCAATTTTTATAACATAATTTGAAATTCCAAGTTTAAATTTACTAAACTTTTAGACAATGAACATATTTATAAATCTTTAAGTTGGTAATTTTCTCAAAAATTAAATTTTGTACCATAAAATCCGGTGTTTTTAGAATGTCATTATTTTGTCATAAATATCTCTAATTTATAGTTCAGTGATTTTTAATATATTTAGACCTAATAATATGTATGTACAAAAATTTCATCATTCATTACAAAATTTAAGGAATTTTTAGGGCTTTTAAAATTGAATTCACAATTTCCTTGAAATTTCCTAATCTAATCGTAAGAATATCACCTTGTAAAATGGTAAAATATTTTTTTTTGCTATTATTAAGTTGTTACTACCAGAAACGAAACCAATTGAAGTATGTTAAAAAGGCAGTAGTACAAGCGACAACTTGTCAAATTTCTACGAAATTTTTTCATATTACCTACATTCGTACATGTCACTTTTCATAAAAGAATAGCTATAAAAATGACAATTTGACTAATCTTAAGTAAGGTATACTAGATAATTTAGTTACTAATGTAAAGAACAAACTGTAATATTTTTTTGAAATTTAGAAATTTTCATGTTTAATTGTAGAATAACTAAAATAATAATTAGAAATATAATTACGAGATGTGCGGTAAAAATCTTATTTTTTTATTTTAACAAATTTTAACACACTAGTTTGTAGTACCTTTATCTTAATATGCTAGGAAACTTTTTTAATTTAAATATGATTAAAATTTTTATTTTGTTTTAAAATATCATTTTAAAAGAATATAAGTGATGTACTGAACCAGTATGACAGGTTTATACTATCTAATAAACATTTTTTTTCAATAATACAGGTATTGTATTTAGTATTGACAATTTTATTCTTTTTTGAAAAATCAAACCTAACAAAATAATTTTTTTGTTCAAGTGGATCTAATTTATAGTATATGAACATAAATAAAATGCCAATTTTTATGAATGAAATTTGAAGCTAAAATTGATTTGAGCTCGATTTATAAGTTGAAACTATTTTTATTAATTAGAAAAACTTAAAAATCATCATGACTTGCATATTTTAGGATAATCCTTTACAATGTATTTTATTCATTAAATAATATAGAGAATGAATATTTTCCACATAAAAATTTTGAACTTGGACAATTTTGGTGGATTTTTCAGGACCCAATTTTGGACACGAGAAATATTTCAAGGAGCTATTCTAATGGTATATTGACATGGGGATATTTAAAATTTGGGACTTATTATTAAAATCCCATTGGCAATTTCAAGAAAAAAAAGAAATAGAGGATATTTTTAAAGAGAAAAAAAATTTTTTATGATCAACTATAAGAGGAATTATTTATACCTCAAAACTTGGCTACAAATAGCATGTTATCAATAGCAGTGCTATATGATAACATAGCATGTTATCATGAAATAATATCAATAGCATGTTATCAAGATTATCAATATCGAAACATGATGAGCTGCATCATATTCATTTGGTAAAAATTTATTTATAGAAGTATGATTTGGTATGGTATGTGTTTATTGACCAAGTCTTTTTTTGAGCTAATCAAAAAAGCTCGTATAAAGAATTATTATAAATT
>JAQIXA010005029.1:0-10103 GCA_034699045.1 Nanhermannia cf. coronata Gr-Ori-00579 | reverse complement strand
TTAACATAAGAATTAATTAGGTATGTTGATATTAATCCTAAATTCTAAATGCTAAAGATAGGCAGGCAAGGCAAGTATATGATGATGATAAAAAAATAATCAAGCTTTGTACCTACATATTATAAAATGAAACGAAACGAAACGAAACGAAACTATAAAACGAAGCCTTTTACCTATTCTAATTCTACATTACTATTCTTCGGCTCAATTGGTTTGTAGGTACCATACAATACATATTTTTTTAAAATGATCATATAAAAATGATCATCGTGTTAAAGGTAGTAGGTAGCATGTACGATGATCACATTTTCTCAAATAATTTCCTAAAATGGTAGGACATATCTAATTACTTAGATGATTGAATCACCTAATTAGAATCGTTAAAAATATCCTTCTAGATTGTTTTATGATTCGTTAATAAAATAATGATATTTTATTAATGTCTATGCGTTTACTTCTTCTTCTTTATACAATTAGGTACTTACATATTATTTATGCAGTTCTATTCTATTCTGATTCTACTTAATTATTAATTTGCTTTACTTTGCCCATAGGTCATAGATTATATGTATTTTAAAAAAAAGTAGTTTTCCTTCTACGCATTTTCCTAATCCTATACTGAAAGTAGTCTAATGAAAATGCGAAATGGTATACTCATCTCATTACTCATTAGTGGTAATATTCATAAAAATAAATTCAATTAATGAGCGATTATTATAACCTAAAATGGGTATCAAGACTATCAAGTATCATTTGAATCTGTGTAGGTTCAATTATTCCCAAAATTATGGCTTGTAAAATACTAATAACGAATACCTACATGCATAGACATAAACTCGTACACAAAAAACAATCTTGTTTACAAAATGAAAATCCAGAAACAGTTGATAATTGTAATTAAATATGCAAAACTCAGAAAAACAGATGGTTTTTGTCAAAATAAATAGGAACTAAAATTAAAGTATTTAACAATACTCTGTCAATAGAAAAACATAGCTATGAAGTTTATGATCGAAAAAATTTAACATTGACATACAAAATGATAATAATAACCGAAAACAATAATTGGAACATTTCTAAAAGTAAAAATGTATGTTAGGTATATTTAATTGCCTATGCATGTGCAATGCTCAATATCCCTTTGCGGTTTTCTACAATTGATTAGGTTATATTTATTTATAGGTATTTCAATAGAATTATGATTAACGAAGTAAAAATTACTGATATATTATGTATTAGATATAATTTATAAAATAACTAGGTACTAGGTACCTAACCTAAAAGGAAATATTTCTTGAATAGGAAAGGAACCTAACTTGATTAATTTGGCAAATTAGTCTGATCTGATTTATTCTATTAGGTAGGTACTTTTTTGTGAAAAATAATATTGACAAAAAATGCACAAAATTAAGCAATATAGGTTTACTTACTTAAACTATACTTGAATATTATAATTATTTGAGTTGACAAAGGTGTAAATTCTATTTTAATTTATAGTTTTGAATCTATTATATCTATAGGTATATATGTAAGGAATTTATAGATCTAATAAATGTAAGACATTGTTCAGTTAAGGTATACCCAACTGAAGATAATTGGACATTTTTTCATGTAAAATATGTTTTTTGTAAGTGAATCATTCAATCATAGGTCATAAACCATAAATTCTAGTACTTTTTCTATTTTCCACTCAATTGTTCATAAAGTTTTGGAACCTTAAATGAAAGATTTTATATTTCAATTATAAAAACTTTAGTAGGTAAATATGATTTTAGATGAGTTTAGTACAGTACTTACATAATCATCAAATTCTGCTTGATAAAAGTTACCAGCAACAATTTTACTAATATTATGCTTTTTAGTGAAGTCTCTGATTTTAAATCCTCCACGGCTGTAAAATATTAGTTAAATCAAAATTAAAATAGAATATTTCAGTCATTATTTTAAAGAAATCGCCACTTTGCAAAAAATAATTGCTGATAATTCTCATTTAATAAAAGATAAAATACTCTAGTTAAGATACTTGAAATTTGATAAGAAAATCCTCCTACATAAAATCTTATGATTTTGGAAATTCTTTATTTTGGACAAATAGTCATTTAATTTCTGGATTCAATTTAGGTAAAATTACTTTTTTGCAAAATAGCTTTTTTATTAAATTTAATTTTACCCATCTCCACTTCGGTTTGTAAGTTTTTTCCAATCAAATGTAACTTTTCCTGGTTGTTCATAAATTAAAATAACATAACGGTGTAACCCGGTATTTGGAGGTGGTCCAGAACCTAATTTAATTCATAATTAAATTATCACTACAAAGTTTAATAGTTAATGAATATTCGTTATTATTTTGATCGTTAAAGTTAACAGACATACCTACGTATTCAGAAAGTACTTCTCCCTTTGAAATGTCATTCCCAGGTACATTTCCAATTAAAAGATGATGCCTAAAATTATTTAAAGTATATTTTATAATTTTGGGTCAAGTAAGCAAAAAATTATTCACTTTTTACCATTCTCGAAATTTTGCATCCTTTCTTGATGGTGCATCTGGGTCTATAACAATTAGGTATATCCAAGTTAGTCAAGGTTAATTAATAGCCATATTTAATTAATTCTTTAATAAATTGAGATAATTTTCAATTACCAGTCATACAAACAAGGTAAAATTTATTAGAATCTGCTTTCCAAGTAATTGTGGGTTGTTTTTGGACTTGAGTAGGGGTCAATACATTTCCCAATTGAGCCCTTAAATTTTAAATTATTAATTCCTATTTTGTATTTTTATTTTAAGTATCTGTACATATTTTGGTTTGGTATTTAAAAATAAAAGTAAACTTACTCAACTCCCGATGACCATTTAACTTGTGCAACCTCAGCAGGAACAGAATCAATGACATCAGAGACAACCTCCTCTTTTTTAAAATTTCCCAAGTCCATTCCACTAGCTTTTGTTGAAAACTAATTTTGAAAAAATAGATTATTATTAGGTACAACAAGAATAATATTTTATAATCGAATTTTAATATCATTCGATATGGAATCTAGTTAACTTACCACTACATTAAAAAACACTAACAAAAGTACATTTAATTTTAACCACATTTTAAAATTCTATTAAAATAATTTTTCTGATTTCTAGCCTAGGTGCCTAAGTGCCTAATTAATAATTACTAACAGAATGTACAACAATCAAAATCAAAACCTAAACTGACAAAAAAAGGATACCAATAATTCTGTTTGAGAGTTTTTATTAAAAACCCTTTCTATTATTGACTATTTAAGGAAAAATGGCTATTGACCTTCTTATACTTTGACCTACATAACATTAATAAAATTAAACGTGACTACTTTTCACTGTAAAAAAATACAATACCTATAATATACCTATGCTATACATACTGTATTATATTTAACTTTAAACCATATTTGGTAATGTACTTAAATATCTAACTAATATAATATTTCACTTGGCTGTAAAATCTAAAAAAGGATTTATCTAGTTTCATAAAGACAAAAATGACAAAAAGAACCAAATTGTACTAGGCATATCATTAGAAAAAAAATTAGTCTTAATAATTAAAATTCATACTTTGTAATTAGTACAGGCCTAACAGCCTTCACTACAGCTACGCTACAGCAGGTATGTACCTATATCTTAATTATAGTATGTAAGTATCACATTAACATTAAACTACCATACTTATTAGTATACAATTAAATATTTATTTATATTTATACATTATTAGTTTAATGTAAATGGGTTTTCTTTCTGACATTACTTAATTAGCGTCAAAAATTTATTTGATCACCTAATTCTATACATATGTATTACATTATTCTAATAATTTAAAAATAGTCTTCTTTAAATAAATTTAATAAGGTATAAAGTACACCTAATTAACTTAAATACTTACCTGAATCTGGTACTTTTGTAGTGAACTTTGACTCGTAGTTGATGACAATTGAAATAGAGCCTTGTTTTGGTTCAAGTAACAACTGTTGATTACAGACGAACTGGACAATCGGCTGGCAAATAAATTATTTCTTGAAAAAATCGGCTTTGAAAAAAGTGACAATAGAGATTTCATTCTTTAAAAATATCGAGAAACAACAACAAGAAGCACAAGCAAAAAAAACACCGCAAAAGGTTTATTTATTTGATTATTGATTTATGATTTGAAGGGGGATTCAGAATTCAGAATTTTGGTCTAATTTCACAGAATTTATACCTAGGTATATTTTAAAATTTGGCTTATTTGAGGCATTCTGGAAATATCCACGGTTTTTTACATATAGGGTAGGAATTCTGTTGACTTTAATCAATTTTGAGGCTTATTATGTCAATTAATTTATCTAATCCTAAGTCAGCTCTGAAAAACCAGGTTTCATGTATACAAACATAAGAATAAGTTTGAAATTAACAAACAAAATTCTGGAATTTATGTACCTAATTTCAGAATTCGGAATTAGAAAATTATCAACGATTTTCTTACAATTTTTAGCTTTTTATCTTGTCATTTAAAAGTTTTAAAATTTTTAACGAATTTTACGAGATTATGTTATGTGATGGTAAAATTTTGGTTAATTTCAAGTTACAGACACAGAACAATCAAAAAATACTTATTAATCTGGTTAAAAATTTTATCTCTTTTCCTTTTTCTTTTCCCAAAATGTGTTGCTGAATTTTATTTTATGATATTTTATGACAGTTATATATTATGATTCATATTCATTATTATACTTTTTAATTTCATTATATTATACTTTTTAACATTATTTAGCTAATTTGTGGGATTCGGTTTGGAATACTTATGCAATCTGACATTCTATAATAGTTCTAGTTCTAGATTCTCTTCTGAATCTTATTAATTTCAATATAATTATAATCAATGTAAATGCAATACCCTACTTCTACTTAAGTAGATATAAATACTAACAGTAGTTAGGGTACAATACAAAAGTTTATATCTTGGCTGCTTTATATAAGATTTGTCAAGATTAGCTTTTACTTTGAAAAAATTCATTTGCTGAGATGATTTTAAAACTAGATTGATTAGATTACAGAGTGTATCTGATTATCAGTATAATTGATTTATTTTATTTTTCATTTTGGTATTTGGATTTTGAATTTTGAACTTGGAATTTTAATTTTGAATAATCCATTGACATCTTATGGCCTATATTACTTTACTACTGATACTACTGTATATAATAGAGATATTGGATAGTATTATGTATTTAAATTTAAACTAAGGATAAGTAGTATCCTGTACTAATGCACTAGAACCTACACTATATGTAACTACTTATACTTAACCCATTGATCCTTTGTAGTTTAATAATTTAATTAAATATGCTACTGTTGACTGTTGACACTTTTTAAGCATTCAGCTCTAAAGTCAAATTGGACAAATCGGATTAAACCTAAAAAGTATTTGTATGTTTTCAAAATTCCAATACTGATGAATGTGGACAAACACTGAATTGAATACTCGAGTGATCTTTAAAGTTCAAAAAATTTATCCAAAAATGTCTACTAATATATTATACTGATACTACATAAACATATACTGTCAGGCTAGTTTCATATCAAGTCAAGAGTATTTTTTATTTAAATAGTTAGGTATATCAGTAAAGTAATAGTACCTAATAGGATAAGAGGATGAGATGAAACGAGCCATCAAAAATGTGTGGTTGTTGTTTATTTTTGATTGACGCTTCAAAAGAGCTTTTCAAAGGGAATTAAAGTCCCCTTTTTGGGTATTATAAATATTATTATTCAACTTTTCAAAATTCACATCACATCACAAGTCCTATAAGTATCTAGGTAGGTACTTAAAAAATATACTGGAATTATAGACATTTTTGACTCGAATTTCAGAATTTCAAAATTATTTAAGCGATTTGACTTTTTCCTAAAAAAAATCTGATGACCTAAAGCATAAATTGAATAGCTTTCTCTTGAATAAGGACTCTTTTGTTGGACTAATACGAGTATTGGTTTTCAATTCATCACCATTGATCCAGTTTTGCCCCTTTATAATAGTATAACATACTATTCTGTAGGGTACTTGTCTAAATTTGTATTCTGTAATGCTTGACATTTGGCATTTGATTTTAGTTAATCTGATCAGTATAGTATAGAAGAGTAAACTTTTTTTTGAAAAGAATGTAAAATTTGTGCAAATGTGTTCTTTTGTCCAAATTCAAGTTACCAAATAAGTCAATTTCCTCTTTTTTATTCAGCTATTTGAACTCTGTAGAATCTATAACAAATATCCTTAGAACGGGGTATAAAGTTGGTTTATGACTTTTTTTCAAAGCCTTAAAAAGTCTTTTAAAAAGGGGATATCAAATTCAAAAAAGAATAAAAATCTTTCATAGTAGTATGTTGTGATTCAAACCCTTTACTTTTTAAACTTATACGGATATTTATAGAATTAAAAAACTTTTCAATTATATGGCTTTCCACTCCATAATCCATAATTTTGCCCACAAAAAGTTCACTTTTAAAGACTTGTAAGTTGGTCAAATATTTGACAAAGTTTCCGGAGATTATGAACTTTTTTTCCAAAAAAAGATTCTCAAGTACCCTAACTACTTCTTGGTATAAAATTGAAATGAAGAATATATACAGATAGATGGGTCATTGACCATAATGGACAGAAACCAATACTACTAGTACTAATAGTAGTAGGTATAGTCAATAGCCCGTAAAAGATAGATTATTCTTATTTATAGACTTGAGGAACAATAAAAAAAGGGTTGTAATAAGTTGTTGAAACTGACCATCAATTATATATTATTCCGGTTACATCATCATCAGTACAATTTACTTGTCCATTATCTTTCATCATTAATTTCAAGAATCAAGATCTTTATCGTATAGGAAATACATAATAGCAATAGTATCAGTATATTAAACTCGAATTGGATACTTACTTACTTGATATCTGAAATGATTCAAATTTTGTGGCTTTCATCCCTTGGAGCATTTCTTGCCAATAATTTCGTCTCTCATCTATGAAATAAAATGAAATGATGATGTGGGATTAATGAAATATGTCAACCCAATCATCAATCAAATCACCCCTCTCAACATTTTCACCAAAACTCAACATTTTTTTCATGCTTGACTTCTTCATATAATTGCCTTCAAAATGGTTGTCAACTTCATGGAAGTTTTTCCAAAAAATGAATTTATTTGTTACACTTTTTAAACAGCTTATAATTGTAGTAATTGTTTTATGATTTTCTAAAATAATAAATAAATATGCAAAAAAATTGTTAAATCAGTTCCTATTGGTCAATTTTTCAAAAATAGTTTGACATTTGACAGCTATTTTGAAATAAGGACATACTCGGATCACATCTGCCTAAATGAAAGTTTAAATTGTCTAAAATTGAATGTTAAACAAATGTTTTGCTTAAAAAATTTTTGCTTTTGGAAATTTGATTTTTTACATTAAATTTTAAATATTTTCAGTCTTAAGTCTTAGGTAGCGTATCCTTATTTATACTAGGTGTACTTCCAGCATTTAGGCTTTTGTAATTTTGGTCAAAATTTGTCAAAAAAGTTCTAATTTTCTGAAAAAAATTAACGAATAGTGATACATATTTCCATAAAAAAAACTCCTCAATTCTGCGGTCTAATCAAAATTTTCCATGAAAATATTTATCGAGTGTATCAAAATACAGATAGAACCAAAAAGGGTTAAAAGTTCTTATTTTTACAAAATAGTAGCTTATACCTACATTTCCAGTAGAAACTTTTATGTGATATTTTTCCAGAGTTTTATAATTTTTCTATAAATATTTCATGGGAAAGAAAAGTAAATGAATTCTTTCTAGCATACTTTATAACTTTAGTACAAGAGCCTTTAATAATAATGAAATGACAAAGTGAAATAAAGTCTTCAATCTCGACCTTTTTTTCTAAAAAAGGCATCAGCCTACACTTTTATAAACTTTTATACACTTTTATATACCCTTTTGATTCTATTGACTCTGAAAAAAATTCATGTCTTGCTTCATTAAGCTCATTTTTTCTTTACCATCTAATCTAATCCAAAAAAAAGCCTGAATAAAAAATAAATTCAAATTTTCTACTTTCAGCCGCAAATAGCTCAATAAGCGAGAATGAAAGCAAAATGCCAAATAAGAATTCAAGTAC
The DNA here is from genome assembly GCA_034699045.1 of Nanhermannia cf. coronata Gr-Ori-00579. NCBI lineage: Eukaryota > Metazoa > Arthropoda > Arachnida > Sarcoptiformes > Nanhermanniidae > Nanhermannia > Nanhermannia cf. coronata Gr-Ori-00579. The sequence goes on along the minus strand of JAQIXA010005029.1, from coordinate 1,930 downwards.
CCACAGAATAATTTCTTTATAAAGTAAATCCTGCTATAAAAAAGACCTAATAAAATATTCCAGATATAATTTGCATATTTATATTATAAATATGCATAGGTAACCGAATTATATTATATGAACTTTAAAATATTCTATTTTGAAAAACAGTCCCAAAAATTTGAAATAATTTTTAAAAAATACCCTAAAATAAAATGAAGTTATAAAATATTTTTTGATTTTGAAATTTTATTCCCTAGTCTTGTACTAAAGTATAAGACTAGGCTCTTGTACTAAAGTATAAAGTATATACCTATATAGTATTACATTACACGTATGGTATGGCTAGGGTCTATATGTATAGGTATTTTACCTTACATGTAAGTTTTACTGTAGATTGTAAATTACAAAGTCATAATAAAAATCCGAGGAAATGAAAAAGTTTGGATAAAAAATTGGGCTTAACTCGACTTTTGCTTTGACTAAATCATTTTTTATGCCCATATTTCAATTTCCTAAGCCCTTTTCATGACTATTAAATTAGATGCAAACTACTTAAACAACCCTTTTTTGATGAATTCATCTACTCTACTCGTAGTACCATGTAGGACTACAGATAGAATAGGACACAAATTGCAAAACAACTCTGACAATATGAAATATATTCTTATTCAAATTATATCGTACTAATTCTAAGAGTAAGTTCTAGTGTATTTTGTCATTTTTTCTCAGTCATCGTTAGAAAACAAAATCTCAATATGAATTATATTGTTCAAAAAAAAAGTTTTAATTATTAAATTATACAATTAAAGCCACCATGAATGACATTTATAAACATTATTATTATAATTATAATCGAGATTGAATTGAAATTGCCTTCAATTTATTCAGTTTTATCACGGCAGGTATTCGATTTATAGACTCTGATTTGTATAACGGTCGTGGTCGAAATCTAAAATTGTGAGTAGGGTACATAAGTAATAGGCTTTTATAGTATTTAAAAGATAGAATTTCTATAAAGTCTGACTTATTCTGTACAAGGGAACTTACTGTGCTGTATCTCTGGATCTCTGATATTTATGTAGCTAGTTAGATACATTAGTACAAGAACCAGAGATACAGAAAGATATGTCCCCTTGTTAGATGCCATTTATTGTCAGTAGATTAAGTTAAGTGTGTATAACTGCTACTTTATTTTATTTATAAAGAAAAGGATTACTTTTATTTTATTTTATTTTATTTTATTTTATGAAGAACAGAAGCTTCGGTATTATTCGAATAGGGATAATGACAGGGTCTAAAAGTAATTATTAATCATTTTCTATCCTTCCCAATGTGTCATTTGATTTTAAACATGACGTATTACTTCATATTATATATTTCAATAATGTTATAATGTACTTTATACTACTAAAACTTATGTTTAAGTACATTTATTTATGGAATGAATAATCGGCTCTGAGAAAGTCAATTAGAGGGTTCGACGCGGTGGATTAAATCCCACTAAAGAAATTCTCGTTCGCAGGATGAGTTGAGAGATTTTGACCAAAAAATCTACACTTTATTATATATCAGTACCCTACATTATACATAGACGTGTATTTACAATTCAATACAAAAATAATTCAATTTTTATTTGCTTCCAGTTAAAAGGATAAGCCTTTTTAGACATCATTATCACTCTATTCTACATCAATTTAAGGTTTTTTAAACCCTTTATTTCTATCTTATTATTCTACTCAAATCATCATCATGAGACAAAAATATTTGTTTATTTATCAGATATGTACCTATGTACCCTACTTTGAATTAGTGACATTTTTAGAGTTGGCTTTTATAAATTTTTTATGAGTTTAATAAAATAAGCTTTCAATTAGACATGCAATTGGATCCCGGATCTGATCCAAGGATCCAAGGCGGGTCATTACGTCATTATCCGAGTTGGGTCCTA
>JAQIXA010005028.1:0-10107 GCA_034699045.1 Nanhermannia cf. coronata Gr-Ori-00579 | reverse complement strand
GAACTACTGGACCGATCTTAACCAAACTTGGCATGAAGGACCCCCATAGGGTGGGGGTGTGCCATTTCGACAAAAAATCCAGGTGGCCCCACACCTTGCGGTGCTGCGGATCCTTTAATGGTCTACCGGAACCGCAAAAAATTTTATTTGATAAAAATGTTCCCCATGGCTTGAAATGCAAAGATATATGGTCCACGGGACCGTGCGGCCCCCCGGAACCGCAAAATTTTTTAATTTGATAAAAATAACATTTCCAATACTTTGCTCGCACAATTAATAATCAACTTCTAGTGAGTTGATTAAAGCCTAGTCTAAATTTGAATATTGAGTTTTTATTCTAGACTATATTCTGGCTAAAATTTCGCAAAATTTAAACTCAAATTAATTCAGGTTTTAAAATCTCTCTAACCTAAAATAGCTTACTCTGTGTTTTGAGATTTTAACTATATAGTACAAATGTAATCCTATAATTCTCTTAAATACTATTTTTTCGATCTGTAAATGTAAAAATTGAGTAAATCTTGCATTTCTCTCTCAAGATATTGTTCAGATTTAATAGAAAAAGTAGGTTAATCCTTATGAAAGTGACTTGCTTTCTTTTCTTGGGGAAATAAATAAAAAATAAAACTAACTTTCCCTTGCCTTGGCCCTTAGTTAGAACATTTCGATAAATACAGTTTTTTTTCTTGAGAGAGAGAGTAATCTCCAATATTGACTTTTGATATTTGAAATTGTACAGACTTATACAGAGAAGAAATAAATGTATTCTATATTTTATTTTTATCCATATTCTTTAGTAAGTACTTGTACTAATACTAGTACTATTATAAGTACAAGAGGATTTTTCCTTTTGAGAAAAAAAGTATTAACTATCAACATTTCAAAAAAGTTTTTTCAATAACCTCTAAATATAAATGAGCTCAATATTTTAAGTCTACTTGAATTACACATGTATACGAGGAGCTCTTGAAAATATTATTATGTATTAGGTATGCTTATATTTATTAGAAAAAATGCTCAAGTATTCTCATAAATATAAATTTTGTAAATTTCAATTTTCTAGAAACTACGAAATTGAAACTCTCTTTTGAGAAACTAACTTTTTCAAATGTAATTTTTTTTTGCAGATACGAGACTCGGGCATATATGAATGTCAAGTAAGTTCAAATTTTTGTATTATTTTCAAAAAAACATTTTTTTCAAGCCTTTTGAATGCACTAATTATAAGATTAAGTACCTACCGATGCAAAATTTAAGCCGAAATTTGCCCAAAAATCCGAGATTTTATTTGAAATTTTTATTCTAAAAATCCGGTTTTTCAAATTAGTGACCTTAATTTGTAAATTTTTGATTCAAGTTCAATTTTTTGTTGGTCCCAAATTTTGCTTTAATTTGAAAAAGTTTTAAAAAATTTCGAAATTTTGAACATTTGCCTATTCTACCATATACAAATGGTCTTATATGGAGTATTGAATACAATATGGGTGTCTAGCCTAAGCCATAATAATACTGAATGGTCTTGATTATAATCAATTAACCTTATTTTTGTAACCTCAAAATGATAATTTATTGTATTTTTTTAGCTCTCGACGACCCCACCCATAGGACATTTTGTACAATTGCTGATAGTCCGTAAGTGACCTTTGACATTTTAAACTTAATCCAAATACATAATATGTAGGTACTTAAGTATATTATGTAGTAGGCTGAATATTAAATTAACTTGATAAATACTGGAGGAAATATCGTATTAGATTACAAAAGCTTATTTACTTTCAACTTTCTCCTCTCATAAATTCATAAGAAGAAGTAATTAGGAGAGATTATGTTCAAAGGAATTGTAAATATTTAAAATATGAACAATACTTGAACATACATATTATATTTATAATAGAAAGCATACGCCTACTCATATACCTATAAGTACACACTATTTACGAGGTTTATCTAAAATTTCAAAAATATGAAAAAAATAGGATTCCAAAGGGCAATGTCTGCAGTCTGCATTTAGTAATAGCAATGGCAATGCATGGTAATAAAATAAAATAAATGCAACATCGGCAAAAAAATATCTTTCAGTATCAAGTTTGAACACTTTATTCTCACTTACAATTGGAATTGGATATATCTATGTAGTGTAAATAAATGAGATAAAAATGAATGATAAAAAATATACCAAAATCAGCGAAAATCGGAGCAAAAAGTTCTAAAATATCAAATATAAAAATTAACAGTAACAAATGCAAATGCAGACCTACAATCTCAAAACTGAACATTAGGTACCCTATATAAATAGACGAATTATGGACAAGAATTTTAACAATAGTTTTAGAAATTGCTCAAACAAAAAAACTGAATCTATAGGTACTAATTTGACGTTTTAACTCAAGTTTTGCTAATTATTAGAGATTAGGTTGAAATCATCAAAAATCATGAATGCTCATTTTAACAATTACGACCCAATAATTTGAAATTTTGAAAGGTCTGCAAATGTTTGAATATAGCTCTAATTTTTCCTTATTTTATAGAATCGATATATTTAAAATAGATTTATTTTCAAGATGTTTTGTATTTGAACTTGGGTGTTCGATCTTTGATTCTGAGAATTGAGAAAGGGCTATTTTATGATAGTATAAATATTGTAAAGGTAGTGGTAGTAGGTACCTAACAAAAAAGAAATTCAAGATATTTTTTCTACTACATTTTAGTCAATATTAAATAAGTATAAATATGTAGGGCGTTCTTAATCTATCATTTCTAAAGCAATGTAGTCAAAGCTTAGGCTACTAAATAATACCTAATGCAGGACAAAAGATAAACGGGAAATTAATTTTTTTCAAAAAGTCTGTAAAGAAGTGAATAGCATTACTACCTACTATGTATACTAGCATACTATAGGTACTGAATAGTAGTATTAGCAAAATAGGCTTAAAACTACCTAACATTTTCTAGATAGATGGTTGAAATCGATCCAGTTTTATTTTAACCTTTACACAGATACCAGATATACCCATTAAACACTATACAAAGATGTGGAAAAATACAAGATAGAACTTTGGCACTCGAATCTGGGCCGAAAAATCCGAAAGATATCTGCAGATATCTTGTAAAAAGTTAGATTTTTGGATTTTTGGAAAAAAAAATCGGATGATTCTTGTGAAACATATAGAGCCAGTGTATTTTACACAAGGATAGAAATATAATGCAATTCTGAGAAATTCTGAATCTGCATTTGTAAGTAGAAAGTATGCAGAATATGAAATTTTTTTCTAACTAAAAAGTATCCTGCAAACTCGAGTTCTTTGTGCCTGCTTTTGAGTATGAAAAAGTATCGTATCGCCTCAATTTTTTTAGATTTTTCAAGAATGAATAGAATTTTTGAACGAGAAGAAAGCTTTTAAAATCATTAAAAATGCTTACAAAATATTTTAATAAAAATACGGAGTACTAGAGAAGTAGTATCTACCTTCTACCATACTTTTAGTCTACTAGGTACTGCTACTGTCTATAAGGTACCTACATTTACAAAAGTTTAATCTAGGTTTTGAATATCTTCAATATTTGAATTGAATATGCATGCCTATATCGTTTTTCGATCTAGATTTAAAAATGAAAGGCGATTAAATGTCATCCTGTTGTAATTAGGCTTCAAAATCTTTATAAAAATTATATATAGAATAGATACATAAATATGCTCTACTGTCAATTAAAGAGATTCAAAAATCAAAGTTGAAGATACAAATTTGCCAAAAAAATTAGCATAAAAATGACTAATGATCTGAAAAGTAAGGTCCGAATCGTTTTCAACATCCTTATTAATAAAACTGAATCATCCTTATTTTGCTTTTATCACGAAAAGTACCTACTATCATTCTGCTTTTTTTTTTTATTGTATTAACAATGGTCCGGAAGAATCCATTGTGAGGATTTTTTAATTTTGGCCCGAAAATGGTCAATTGACGAAAACATGCCAACAATGACACTTTGGATTAGATGACCAAATTTTGAACAGTAGTTTATATAAAAAAAAGTTCTTTTGATCTAATCTAACTGTTTTTCATTCTGGGCAATTTTTTTTCGCACTCTTATGAATTTTGAATTCTAAGACCTGAGAAATTTTCTCATCTGTAATCTGTAATAGGAAAATTTGCAAAATTTTGAATTTTTTTATTTATTTATAATGTTATCAAAACATGTACATATTTAATTAAAATTAAAGATGTGTAAATAAATTATGGTCTATCTACAAATCCTTAATCGAGTTAATTTTTGCTTTTAAATTTTGTAATGGAAGATTTACGTAAATCAGCTCATATCCTCTATAGTAGTAGATATTATCAAACACTTTAAGGTAAAAAGTGTGCCAATTTGTCTATTTTATATCAGAGAGTTGAGGATCATTTAAAGGAGATTATGTGGTAGCTTAAGTTGATGAGTTAAAAGCCTCAAAAAGTAATTCATAAGAAGGTTCGTAGTAATAGTAATGGGGAGGATAAAGTTATAAAAAGACAAGGCTTAGACTAATGGGAACAAATTTATTTCTTAAGTAAAGTTTACTGTATATAGTTAGATGTATCGTATCTACTGATAGTGCTGCATATGGTGCTAATAAAAAAGGTAGAAACATTTTATGAACTACCTTTTATATTATTAAATAAGTCGAAATCACCTCATAAAATTTAAGGTCAAAGTATATCCAATGTTTATACAATCCTTGGTATACAAAATCTGAGAATTTTTTTATACCTAACCTAGATAGCTTGTTGTTTTTCCATTTGGTTAAACTATTCTTTCACTTCATATACTTACATTTACTTACAATTATACCTATGTATAAGGCACCTACTGTGGATAGAATGAGAAAAAAAGTAAAAAAATATAGAATACTGGTATACTGGTATTAGAACAAGAAGCTCATGGATCGATCAAAAAAATAAGAGAAAGTCGAAATGAGGAGAGAGAAAGTTCGCTTTCACCAACTTTCTCTCATATCTCTTTTTCTGCCCTTTTTTGCTTTCACTTTTGTCCTACTGTATACTCTATACTAGACTGTATAGATAGATATATAGCCCTACTTACGAGTACTTATATAAAACAGTAAAGTCTTAGAAAAGTTACATTTTTCAAGAAACTATTCTGAAACTCTATTTTTGGGTTCTAACCATAGAATGGAAAATCTTAAAAACCACTTCTTATGCACAGTAATAAAGATTAGTTTTTTTTGTGAAATGCTGGAAGAAAAGTGTTCATTTGCCCATTTTAACTCTACTTACAGTTATAATCTACTTAAGTATATACTCAGAGCTGAGAGCTAGCTACAGTAGACTTAATAGATTTTTAACTTTGTAGGACATTTTTGGACGTAGATATAGATATCAGTAGTACTTTAAGATTTAAGATAGAAAAGTTTTAAAAAATGTTTTACAGATATTGTCTGTAGCATGAGTATGAGAGCTTTGGAGAGAAATCTTAGCCTTTGGCCTTCTACTTTTTGTAATCTCAAAGACCCTTTTGAGATATCTGTTCAAAGATGAGAAAAAAATCCGAATCAGAGCCTTAAGAACCATCCGCTTGAGCTGTTTGAGGAGATAAGCTTAAGTGAGATGAAGTTGCTTTATTCAGACAATATACTTAATATAGTTACTCAAATATTTAAGTTTTAACTCTTGGACTTGTACTAGTACCTACTTACTTTTATAAGTATATATCTACTAAGTACTATATTCGAAAAAAATGTATACTTACTTACATATAGATATTATATATCCGTAACCTTTAAATCTATTCTTGATACGATACAATGAACCTATAAAAAGTGTTTTAGCTAGAACAAGATAACAAATTAATACGGTAAAAATCGTCATTTATTGAAAAAGTACTTTGTTCTGTACTTTTATACATATTTATATTACAAGAAGGCAAGCATTGCTTAGCTGCTGAATTTGAAGTCTATTGTCCAAGCCTTTGTGGTTCAAAGGGTTTCAAGATCAAAATTAACCAAAATTATCTGCTTTTAGAGAATATTTATAGAATTTAAATTGTCAAGCTCTTTATATAAAGATTTTGAAAATTTAATAAATTAAAGTGAAAGTGAAGAGCTATTTGGGTATAAGGAAATAGTTTTAAATATTTGCAATCCAAAGATACTTTGAGTTCAACAAGCTCAAAATAGATGACAACCTTTCTTAATGAGCTTAACTTTATGGTTTCTACAAGATAGAATATGCAGATTACAAAATAGTAATATCAGTAATACAGTAGTAATATAACCTTCACAAAACTTAAGCTATCACTCTGCTGTTCTCTGACTCTGTAAGAAAAATTAACAAAGTATAATTTTCATAAACTTAATTCTTTAAGGTTTATGAAAATTTTCTACAATAATAGGCATTTGTATTTTTATGATAAGAAAGTAGATACAGATAATAATTAAAAATAGCATATCAGTACATAGGTAGGTAAGATACTTTAATTAAAGTAGGTACTATGTACATATATATTGCCATTTTTAATTCATTTCATTTTAAAATTGCGAATAAAAAAGTTTCATCCTGAATTTTTAACTTTTCTCAGCATTTGAAAGTAATAATACCTAGGTATATCAAAATCAAAAAATATAAGTTGAAGATACTGATGCTAAAATCTACTTACCCTACTCAATTTAATGGCACTTATTATAGTTAGCTAAAAAAAACTTTAAATTAGAAAAAAGTTTAAATTATTTTTCGATATCTTTAGGTTTTGTACCTACCAATTAACAGGCTAACATCATTAGCCTGTTAATACAGGTATACCTTGCTAATTTTAATCCTCATTATTATATTACAAAGTTTCCTCAACTTTTTCGTGTCATTTCATTAGACATAGTGCTTGTAATCTACAGTATTCTGTATTAACTCGAACCTAATATTATTAATGAGAAAAATTTGAACTTTGCCTTTAATCCTAATTACTCAACTTTTGAGAAATTAAATATTTCTAATAGTAAGAAAATGATGTTCTTGAAAGTGCTTTTTAAAATTACATTAACTCGACTCCTCGACCCCTAAATTCTCAATTTTCAGACTTTTTTTTTCTTTTACAACTTCTAATGGAGAATAAGTGCTTTTTCTATTATTCCGTGCTTTTTCTTATAAATGTGACCCATCTCCTTCTATTCTTTTGAGAGTATCTGTAGGTCTATGAGTAGACCTATGAGTAAAAGACAAAAATTGAGTTTGGGGAGAAATAAAGAGCCGAAAAGAACATGAATTAATGAGTCAAAGGGGAAGTTATATAGAGACTTTTGAAGGTTCAGCAAAAAAATAAAGGAGATGTAGAGTTTCTTTGGGACTTATAAAAAAAATATCTTGTAAAGGTCAAATACACAGTAGAATGATATAAAATTGAAATATTTAATCAAAAAATTATATAAATCTTGACTCTATTTCCTAGTATACTGTATACATAGTATGATAGTTATAAAATGGGACATGTCTACCTCAATTTCTCTAAAATTTTATTTAAAGCACTATAAAAAATTTCAAACAACGGCTGGTGAACTGGTAATACTTTGAGGTTTGAAATTTTCAATAAAATTGAGACATACGAGTATAACATAGTATCAGCCATTTGAGTATCTGTAGATAGACAGTAGGGTACTAATCAGTGTAAAGTTGAATTATTTCTCTAGGACTAATCCTAAATACCTACAAAGTACAAGAAAATACGAATCATAAGAAGTGTCTAAAAGTTCAAATTTTTATTTTATTTAGAGAAATCTTATACACTTAAGCCTTGCGTGGGATGCCAATCGATAGGTCTCATAAGCTTGTTAAATTATAATACCCTACTATATTATGTACTAGAATAGGCCAATAAAAATTAAGGATTACTACTCTGAACTCTGGACCAAGTTTATAAATATTTTATTTGATAACTGCAACTAAATGATAAAAGAAAATATTTTTGAGGGTAAGGTTAAGATTAGAACCAAAGTATCCCATGTCTAGAGTCTAGAGATCAAAGAACTTTTTCCTTTGCATCATCATAATCATACTAATACATAACTAATGCTATTTTAGGTGCAAAACTTTCCAAATGCAATATTTATTAGACCAAAATCCCAAAACTTTGTAGAATAGCTTCTATACTTACTTCTTCTATTACTACTGCAACTGATAGTACTTTAGACTGTCAGATAAAATGTCTTTCATTTATCCTCGAAGGACTATGACCTTATGAAAAGGGGCAAGCAATGGACCATAATAATAATAATAATACCATGAATAGAAAGATATTAAAGTATACCTGCTATTATAGAACTTTACTTCTGTGCATCTTGTGTATTTGTACAATATTCTATAGTTAAATTGTACTCTATAGTAGTAGTATTATAAAGGGGATTCAAGGCACCTTTGTGAGAATGAAATTGTAAACCACAAAGATGCTCTCGACACTTGAGACTTATTATAAGAATACAGAATAGAATACCTATAGTACTAGTACTATATGCTCTTAGAAATTCTCATATAATCCACAATTTACTAGCAAAAATCCCATTTAGAAACTGTACTTACACTACACCCTACACTTGGAGAAATGATACAAGTGGTCTGCTTTCTCAAATTTAAAATTCGAAATTTGAACAAAGCTTTCAGTTTAGTGTATCTATTAGATTTAGATACTTTCAGTACAATGTAGTAGTAAAAGCTTTCAGTTTATTATTAGATACAAGTATTACTATGTAGTTCAAAAAAAGTAGTTCAAAACGATCAAAAAAATTTCAGAATACAGGTCAAATGGCTAATTTGAAAATTGTCTATGTATCTTTTTATATGACCCTTGTACTGGATTAGGCAGTTGTAGTCGTATTTAGACCCTAGTATTTAGTCTTTTTCTTTGAAAATTCAAACCACTAGGTTCAACTAAAAGTTCCTAAAAATTCTTTTTAAAAATTCTCAAAATTATTCGATTGATTAAAGAGGCATTTACATATTAGAATAATTTAGATATTTGAGAAAATTTGCATTTTCGTGAGGATTTTACATGTATATCCGTTATGTCATTTTATAAAGCTTAATTTGAATTTTAGGATAGTTTATCGAGTGACAGTGATCTCTGAGACTTATCTAATGTATGACCATATGGACATGAGAATTTGTTTCAATTTTGATCTACAAATTCAAAATAAAATCCTTCAACATTTTCGAAAACTCAAAGGATCACTCCACCCTTTCCATGTTTTCTTCACTGGTACAAAATAAGTAGTCCTTATGTGAAAAATACATTATTTTGTATTTTCCCATATAATACGAATACTAGTAGTATAAGTATGTACATATGGCTATTTCAAAATGTTAAAAACTCTGTATACTTTTCTATATACTTGTATCTTTCAAGTGTGTTTTTACTTTCATGGATCTCGCATTTTATTCTGAAGAGACCCTCGATGTATTTCCCTTCGAAACAAATTGCCTTCGTTGCCTTTCAAGCGAAAAATAATCTATTCAGAAGATGGGCCATTCAAGTAGTTATTATAGTATTAGAGATACATTTACATTTAACAAATGGTTATTGAAATTTACATACGAGGAGACTAGAAGCTTGTACTACTGAATACTGCTCAAAAACCTATTTAGATATATATTTTAATGTATCTAATGTATATTACTATATAATATGGTAGTAGTTGGAGGGAAAGAAATAAAATTATTTCAAGAGCTGATTTAATAATTAATATATATACTTGGATAAAAAAGACATTTCTAAATTAATGGAACCAAACCAACCAGCCAGCCAAACTTTGAAAATGCTGGATTTTATACAAAAAGTCCGAAATTAAAAAAGACGATTTTTGCTCAAAAAACCCCGTTTTTATTACAGGTCGCCGAAAGCCGTGTATCTGTAATAAAATTTTAACTCAATTTTCAAATGTATGTTTTTATATGGCTTTTCTTTTATAAATTTTAGCTGTCAAAATAATCAAATTTTTGAATCTATCAGATATCAGTATAAATGATAGTCCATAGTTTAAATGATTGTGTCATAGTTGTGCGAGCGAAGCGAGCACTTACTATTCAACTTTGCTTGCACTTTGTCCGTCTGTCTGTTTGTCTGTCTGTCTGT
>JAQIXA010005027.1:0-10114 GCA_034699045.1 Nanhermannia cf. coronata Gr-Ori-00579 | reverse complement strand
ATGCGAGCTCAAAAATCCCTCAAAATGCAAGTAGAATTTCGTGACTCTTTACAAATTACTTTTAATCTTAATCGCTTTAAAAGTATTAGCTCAATCGTGCATATTTTTCTCATTATTAGATCGATTGAGAGTATCTAGCTATCTAATCGTAAATCGAAAATTTTACTCTACGCAGTGAAGTAGTAGGATCATTATACTCGTAATTATATCAGTAATTTGATTGAGAATTCTAAAGTAAATCAAAATCAACTTATTAGGATTGAGTAATGAGATAAAATGTAAATTTTTACATCTTTCAAGACTTTCTGAAGGATCCAGGAGTACTAGTACTACTAGTAGTAGATAGAAATAATGAGCAAGTACTCGATTTCGGGATTTTAGATCAAAGAAATGCTCACTAGCCCTATAGTCATTTGATAAAGGGCTCATGATCATCATCATCATCAAGATAAAAGCCAAATATACTTGAGTACATATACTTGTATGTATATTGTTAGGATATAATAAAGATAAAATGATTCTGGGGCTGGAGATAAATTCAAAGTGTGATATGATTACTATTATTATCTTTTGGGTATGTATGATGTCAATGTGAATGATCATTTGCTCAGAATTTCAAACCGCAAACTAAGGCAATTCAACCAATTGGTTTTTTGGTGGTGCTCCAAGCCTTTGAATCTCTAATGGGACGAGAAAAGATTCACAAAATTTCGAAAAATTTTTATCAAAATTTATGTTAACTTTTGTAGCTGAATATTTTGTTTAAACTAATTTAAAGTTTATGATGATTTTTGAAACCTCACTAGGAGTTGGAATGAAAGCTATAACAAAATCATAAATTGAAATTTTTGACAGTTTTGGAATAAATTTTGGACAGTTTTGGAATAAATTTTGAGCGTTTTTTGAGAACTGAAATTTTGAAAGATCTTTTGAAATTTTCGATTATGAAGGACCCAAGTTTCAAAAATTCTCAAAATAGTGTCTATTCAAGCAAGTTTATAGAAATATTTGGGTGTTTCTAGTTCATACAATTTCTCAATTTATACAATTGCATTATTTTGTAGAAATAATGCAAAGCATTTTAAAATTTCTGAAAAATAACAAATACTGTCTAAAATTGCTTAAAAATTCGAACAATTTGTTCAAAAATTATCAAAAATTGCCTAAAATCGCCTAAAATTATGAAAAATTTGTTCAAAAATTACCAAAAATTGCATAAAATTTCGAAGAATTTGTTCAAATATTATCAAAAATTGCTTAAAATTTCAAAAAAAAAATGTTCAAATTATCAAAAATTGCCTTTTTAACTCGAAAAATTTTCCATAAATTTATGATTTAAACTTCCTCGTCAAAATAAAATCATGATTTGTGTATAGTAAATAGTAGGTGAGGTACTCGTATAATAAGAAATTATTGAAATTGACATAAAGCTCAAAAATTCAATTTTTCATTAATATTTTAACCTAAAAGTATGTTTACTTGTCAGAGAATTTTTGAGTCATTTGCATAAACTGATGTAAGTAGTAAGTACTCAATTCTATTAGTTTGCAAATGTATAAAAAAACTGAGAAAATAGTAAATAGTGAATTGGGCAAAGAGTACGTGATCATTTCAAGTTTTTCAAAACTGGCTGACAATTGAAATGAGATCTCATCATTTCATAGTACTCTTTCAGCAATACTAATAGTACTAGGATAGTGTAAAATGCATAATTTGAGAGATTTCTCTCGCCTAAAGGGATTCAAAAGGATATGCAAATTCAAATATAAAATTAGCTTTGGCTTTTTATAGGAATAACCTCTAATGATCTTTATTTTATTTCAAAATTTATTTTAAGTACCAAACCATCCAATTGAGGTTTACCCCTTTTCTGCCTTTCTTAAAATAAACTCAATGTAAGAACCTTTGAAATTTTGGTAAAATATGTGTATTTTAGCTAAAAACCTAAAATAAGTATTGAAATTTTTTCAGTTTTTGAAATTCAGAACAAAATCAGACTTTAAAATCCTTAATATTTTGAACCAATCGCAAAAAATGGCCTGCTTTTTAAATGTAATTTTCAGGAATATGAAATTTTGAGAGATTATCAAAGCATTTTAGAGGAATTTTAAATACTTCTAAAATGATACAAATTCTCCAATAATAGTAGGGTACGAATTTTAAAAAATTGAGCTTTTAGAGAGATATTATAAGCTTTTAAAGTATAAATTCTTAGAGTAATTATTTTAAGAAATGTGCTTTTTTTGAGTGATATAAGCTTTCAAAATTTCAAAATGAGTAATTATTCGTATTTACCATCTTTGTTCATGCCCATATTGAGACATTTCTTTAGTCGGCAAGCTTGACCTTAAAATTCGAATAAATTAACCTTTTTATGTACATTTTTAGGTAAAAAAAATTTAAATTTACATTGGTTTCGATGTGCCTTGTCTACAATACATTGACCTGTTCCAGCCTGGCATCTAAAAAGACAAGATTTTGATTTTGATTTTAATTTTTATATACAATAGTTACCTATAGATAAGTTTACGGCGGACACTCCGTTTAAAAAATCCGCTGCATCCATTGCCTTAAATATTTCATTATTAGATTGAAATTTTGTGTATGTGTTTTAATATAGGTATTGTGCAATTTTACATGCTAATATTCCATAGTGTTTTCCAGATGATGTATCTCCGCAAACTACACAGCTTAATCCTGTACTGATTCTTCGACCTAAATAATAGATTAGGTAATATTTAATGTAATTTTTTCGATAAAAATCAAAAATTTCGATAGATCTAAATATTTAGATCTAAATTCTAAAGTTAAGGAGCTTAAATTGACTTTCAAATATAAGTAGGGGTAGATTAGGAATAGTTTGAAACTATAGCCTGTTTTCACCTGAATCGGTTTTTATTTTGGTCTCAAATTTGTATATCTATATCTAAAGATAGCCAAGATATTTATAGGTTAGGTTATGTTAGGTTAGGTTAGGCTAGATAAATTAAAAATTTTGAAAAATCTATTAATCTTTATTGAAAAATTGACTGACCAGAAGGTGAATTGAAACTTTGTGGAATAAAAGTAGTTGGAGAATGAGGTCCTGGTGATCTCGAATTTTCTCCATGATCATGATCATGCTCATTTTCTACTGAACCTGTGAAGAGTATTTTGCTAAATTTTAGTAAAATTTTGAGAAAATTTTGGACTGACCTGAATTTTGTCCATATTGTTGACCACCAGGTGATGAAGATGGTGAATTTGGCGAATGGCTATTTGTATTGGTAGTGAGTGAAATAGGCATAGATGTAGGACTTGAAGATCTCAATCTAGAGATTGAGTATGGATGGTAATGGTGACCACCATGGTGATGATGATGATTTGGCGAACTTGACGAAGAGGGTGACCTCGACCTTGAATGGCTCCTTCGGTGACGATGTCCATTGTTGTCCACCACCATCGACATTCCGAACCCTGTCCACATCATAGGTGAATTCAATTTTTCTACATTTTAGAATAATTTTTTTTGTTAAATAGAGTTCAATATCAAACAAGCTAGATTTCATTTCGGTCTAAAAAAAATTCAAAATACAAAGCTATTCAGAGTCGATTTTTTATGACTTTTTATATATTGCAGAGAGAATTTAAACTTTCAACCATGGGATAGTAGTAGTACGTAGTAGTAAAGTGGCAATCGAGAATTAATTAGATTCCCCAAGGGGGCCATTTAATCACGTTGAAAACTATCAATTTTCAAAAATAGACAGCTTTCCCTTACTTACTTTCCCCGAATACTATCGTGGGTTTTACATCATTTATTTTAGTCTATCCATGTATCAGTACAGTATATGTTAAGCCAAGTTTCAAAGTTTTTGGCAGTATGTTTTAACTTTAGATTTTATACTTTATACTGATACTTACTGGTGGTGGTAGGATTTAAAGAATCGAGGACTAAAAGAGCAATCACATTATTATGGTCAATTTATCGAAACCAAAAATATCAAAAAAAAAATAAAAAAAAATATGACTAGGGTACTATCTTGAAAATTTTAGATCTTCTACTACTGGATTTAGTCTACTCTTATCTCGATTGCCATTTTGAAAGCGTAGTTTTCATTCATTTGATTATATAGTGAAATCTAGGTTTTCAAATTTGAATTTTTGGATAAGATTATCACCTACTGGATTTTGAATCCAAATTTTAAATCGATTAGTCTCGAGTGAAGGCAATGAGAATACTCACCTTTACATTTTATTGTTAAAAAATGCTAAAAAATTGAGAATATTTTGCTATTAGGCATATTACGAAGTATTTGGAATTACATAATAATCCCATCCCTATTTTTGATCTAACTTCACCCCTGTATAAAATTAACCCAAAATTTTTTTTATTTTAGTTTAGGTTAAGTTAGGATTTTTAAAAAATTTGGGTTTATTTCATACAGGGGTGAAGTTAGATCAAAAATATATGGGTTTTAACCAAAATAGGAATAATAAGATTAAATCGGTGCCATTTTATTTTTGCACTTTGCAGATTATATAAGTACAGATTATGTGATATTTTTGTATTTGATCATGATTGTATAAAAATCTTGTAAAAAGTTTCTCAATTGTAAACAAAATCCTCGAATTTCCGATTTATAAACTTTGGAAATTTCCAATCTACTCAATCCTAGATAGGGTTAGAGTTAAAAGCAAATCTAAAGTATCAGTAATCAGGATCGTAAATTGATTAAAAACTTTTTGATAATTAAAAAGTTTCGCATTTCGCACGAACTCTCAATTAATTCATTTTATTCAAATTTCAAATTCAGACTATGTTATTTACTTACAGGAGGAGCGAAGCAAGCACTTATTTTTCAACTTTTTTTGCATTTTGTCTGTTCGTTTATCAGCACTTCCAGTAATCCTGAGATTACTCGAAATATTTTAACCAAACTTGGCATTAAAAACCCCTCCTAAAGGGTCAAGTTGTTCCATTTCGACAACAATCTCTGATCAAATTATAAAATATTTGTATTTTATAAAAAAAATTCACTACCAAGCAGCATGCAAAGATATGTGAATAATTATTGTCCTCGAAGCTTTTAGCGTACAATTTATACTCGTAAATAGCTTAAAAAAGTAGTTAATTAAATCCTAGTATAGGTATCGTAGGTACTTACAAAATTTGAAATTTATTTCTGATTTCGTGCTAATCTCTAAAGTTTGAGGATTTTGCGAGATTTTTCATCATTTTGTCAATTGTCAAAGGAATATAAAGTAAATACTAGGTAGTATAGTAGTATGTATAGTTTGATAGGCGTGTGTCTCAGATGTTTGTGATTTTAAAATCTCCGCTTTTTGGGCTTTTGGGAATAATTTGCAAAACCCCGATTTTGGCTTTTCAATGTGAATAAGTACTAGTATTCAAATGGTTCAATTTTTGAAAAAGTGATTCATTGTCCCTAAATAGTTATTTCTACCATATTTGATAGCCTACCTAGTACTAATAATATGCATTTAAATCGAGCCCACTTAAGCCCCTTCAAGGATTACAAAGTCTCAAAACAAGCAAAGATACACTTTTGTCCCTCAAATTTTCTAAAAAAAAAATACTAATATTAGACATCTTTACTAGGATTTAAGTAACTACTCGATAGTAAATTAATAATTGTCCAAGAAAAATGCTGGAGACCTCACAAACTACCTCAATATTTGAGGTCAAAGGTTAACATCTGGGTCAAACGGATGTCCAATTTGGAGTGTAAGAGAGCCCTAAAAGGGTACATATGTTATTATTGTTATTGTAGATATGGCTGAACTAGACCCTATAAGGGTAATTTTATCAAAAAATCTCAAAAATAGTGTCAAACTTTATTTAAGATACTTCGTATAAAGTTAAAATTTCTAAAAAAAAATCATGATGTTAAAATTTCGAATGTGAAACTCCATTTGAATGCAATGATTTGGAAATTTTGACCAAGTTTCAAAATTAGATTCACCCATTCATCAGATCATAGAAATCAGACAACCTTTGTATTATTAAGATCTCTTTTCTCCCACAAGTCACATTTACACTCAAAAATATACAGTTTATAAAACGAGATGGATTTGCAAGGCTTATATACAAAGTATAAAGTATAAGTATGCAAATCCTCTCTCTAAAATTTCATAAAGTAATTTTTGATACATTTTTTTGAAATCGGTAGGGAATTCTGTGCTTAAAAATATTTCAAAATACTCTTAATTTTGAATTTTCTATATTTTTTTGAGGATATTATATGTTTACTTGCGAATGCTATTCAGATTAATGAAAATTTTCTAGTATGGGTATTAGGTATAAAGTCAAAATAGATTTAAAAGCTAGAGTTTTAATTCCATTTTTGACTATTTGCTTTTCTAAATCTGTTTAAATACAAATACGCACCTTGGGTTCATTTACATTTACATGTAAATGTATCTACCATTTCATTCTCAATTTCATTCGAAAATATTTACTATTAAATAGCACTCACTAGTAGTTGACATTTCCATTGAATTCATGCAATTCTAACCCTTTTTTGAATAAGTTTAAGGGTCATTTAAGCTTGACTTAAGGGTTCTTATATATTGTACAAAAACAAAATTCAAATATGAAAAAATTAGCTATTTTTGACATTGGATGATCCAATTTGGATCGTAAAGTTCACACGAGTCTCTAGGTTTATATTTAGATTTTATTTAAAAACCATATCTATCTAGATAGGTATATACTTAAGGTATTGTTTAAAATACCTATCTAATCGCATTTGCGCTCGAAAATTTACAAAAATTGATAAAAGTATCTAAACTTAGAAGTATTAGAGTCTGAAGAATTTAAAAATGGTTTTTATCGAGTGTTTTCATAAAATCGATATCCAAATAAAAAAAGACATTTATTTAATGATTGATTAAAATGTGCCTGAATTTTTTTGTCAAAATGGAACAACTAGACCCTATAAGGGCCCTATATGTCAAGTTAGGTTTAATTCTGTAAAATAGCTCTAGAGTAGTCTTCTGGGCAGAGAGACAGAAAGACAGAGAGAAAATTCCATGTATTACATGAGATTTTGGGGTAAATTGTGACTGCTGTCACTGTCATACTTTTTCATTTTTAATCAAATAGGTAATACCAGTATTGGTAGAATAGATATTTAAGTTATTTATGTAAGTAATTTTTAATTGAAATAAAACCGGATATCAGATCAGATGAAAATCGGATTTAAAATGTTTTTTGATAGCTGAACAAGTACACAGTTGTGTATAAAAGACTAGTAAATCCAGAGCTTATGATTCGAATCTGATCTGAATTTCAAATCCCCGATCTACTGAATCTGACCATATCAATTTATCAATTCACATTTTTTCTCACCCCTAATTTATTCCTGGTGGATTTACAGCCACCCTTCCCCGATCTGTTCCATTTACTTTTGAACCCCTTTTTAACAACATTTTTTCCTACTATATAAACAGTCGAGTCTCTCTATAAAGTACCCTATCTAGTACTTGTTACTAGACAAATATACCAAAATCCAGAAGAAATTTCGTAAAAAAAATTCATCTAAATATTTGTTTTAAAAATTCTAGTATCAGAAAATCTTATAAAGATGCTTTTTAAAAACATTTTTGGTACTTTATAAAGAGAAACTCTCTATAAAGTACCCTATAACTTGGGTACTATAACTAGTTTTCTGATTCTTGAACATACATATGTACAAAGTAGTGAAAATTTTACAGTTTGTAAAGTACTTTATAGAGAAATTTAGCCTTACTAAAGTGCAAGGACAAGTCAAACCAACAAAAGTAAAATAAAACTGTTGAATGCACACATGTGAAGTTATTGAAATTTTGATTGCCCCCAAGCATTTTATCCATCAATTAGTTGAGCCCCTTTTTTGGAACAATTTGTCTGCAATTTTTGCTCTAAAGCTCTATTAAGGACCTTTTGAACTTGATGAGATTTTTGTGACTTTTTGTAACATTTTTGTATAAAAATTAAGAATTAATTGGTCACAGATGTAACGCCAAATTTAATTACTATTTGATGGCTTGAAATTATTCTCTTATTTACTTTTACGGGCAATATTTGACTTTAGAAATCCTACTAGTTAAGTTTAGGTAGTTTAATAGGGGCAGACTAGGGATAGTTCGGAAATATTTTGGAGATTTAGAGAGCATATTTTCGGATGAACCAGTTGTTATTTTAGCCTAAAATTTATTTGAATCTCTAGATGCCCAAGATATTCTCAAACAAACAGGTCAAAATATCAACTTTTTTCAATATTAAAAAGTTTCCAAACTATCCCTAATTTATACTTCTATCCCTAATTTACCCTTACTTATACTACTTGTAGATAGAACTACTACTATTCTTACTAGATTTTTTGCAAAAAATCAATTTTTTGAGATAGGTATAGTACTATTCTGCTCTAAAATTTGCCATTTCATTTCAAAGTGAATTTCGATCAAAATTTTAAAATCTTACGAAGAAAATTCTGAAATTAATCCTAAGAAAATGTTAAAACCAAGTGCCTGCAGCCAAGATTACAAGATAATAAGATTTAAGATTATGTATCATGTATGAAGACCTACTTTTGTGACTCAACAATTTCTATCTCTTTAAAGACAAATTAAAATTATCGAGCCTATAAAAACGCAATTTTTTATAAAAAAGTTAGTTGAATATCTTTTTTCTTGAATCTTGAGCGATTTGAAAAATTTGCAAATTTTTGAAAATATGTATTTTAAAATCACTTCCTACTAGAGGTAGTAGGAAGTGATTGAAAAAAGTTCAAAATTTTACCTTTCTTCAAATGTGTATGAGAATGTGTAGTAAGTTCCATTTCTGAAGAATCGAAGGGGTAGAAATTTAGAAATTCTTGAGTTTTTGACTTGAGGGTTGATTTCTACTAGTTCTTTTTAGTATAGACTTTTCTATAGACTTTTTACTTGTAAAATATCTAGTAGGATACTCGATTCGAGGCAAGTCCTTGACTAGAACTAAGAACACAAAGATCACTTGGCTTTCTCATAAGACTATTTCTTCTTACACCACTAGTAGGGTACTGTATAGAGAGTACCTACTTATTAGAATAGAATATTTGAAATAGATTTTGATCTGAGATCTTCTAATACGAGTTACGAGATCGGATCATGATCAGCCAGATCAAAAAATTTGAAAAAAAAGTCGGCGCATCCGCTTTCTACAGATATAAATAGGTATAAAGTATCTTTATATCAGTAGTTAGTATACTTATGTACATTGTAAGTACTATCTGTATTATGTAGTGATTCTGGGCTCACTTTTTGGGTCTTATTTTGGATATTTGGTTTATATTTTATATTTGATCAGATCAGAAATGTAGAAGGGGAGAAGCCCGTTTCTCTTTGACTCCGTCTCCTCAAACACCTCGGCCCAACCCTCCAGCCCAATCACAAAAATTACACAAAATTCAGACAAAAAAACACCCTCGAAATCATTTCTTATCCTAAATTTTCACATTTTTTTAAAAAGCTCTAATCTTATATACTTTAGCATATCAGTAAATATAAAGTATCTGTATCTATAAGTATAAAAAAAATTAGGAAATTAGGTAAGACCTTTTTTACATCCCATTTAAAATACCTTTAAAATGTATTTAGAACTTAATTCGAGACATAAAGGCAGGCTTTCAGACCTAGAGGTCTGAAATCTACACAATACCTAATAAGAATTACAGGCTTTATTGACAAAGTTCAAAAAATATGAAATCTTGAGACTCGATTATGCTTTAAACTTTTATTCTTATCTCAAGAAATATTTTTATTGGGGCTTTATAGAGGAATTTCAGCAAAATTTAGATACATAAATATATTTCGTAGCTATGTAGGGTACTCGAATATGTAAATATATAGGGTACTAACAGTAGATCTTAAGGAATTTATAGACTTTATACAGAAGTTTAATTGTAATTTTAATAAGTGAGTAGATAGGTACATTATTGGGCGAGCGAAGCGAGCCATTACTATTCAACTTTTCTTGCACTTTGTCCGTCTGTATGTCTGTATGTCTGTCTGTCTGTATGTCTGTCTGTCTGTCTGTCTGTCTGTATGTATGTTTGTCCAGAGGATAACTCGAGAACTACTGGACCGA
>JAQIXA010005026.1:0-10118 GCA_034699045.1 Nanhermannia cf. coronata Gr-Ori-00579 | reverse complement strand
AGTTCACTCTTGAGCAAAATGAGTGGTGAGTGAGCGTCCAGGTAAAAAATATTGAAAGAGCGTGAGTGGGAGTGAGCAGTCAAAGGGTAAAAATTGAATGAGTGCGAGAGTGAGCAAAAAAAGAAATTAGAATCACTGGTCAAAAACACATGAAAATTGACATAAGTATTTACATTTACAAAACAAATGGCATCCTTATAGAGAGAGTACTGACAATAATATGACCCAATTAAAAATAAGAATTATAATTAGGTAGGGTATTTTTATTTTACGTTTTTTCTGCACTTGTTTTTAGTGTTTTTCCACCATATGATGATATTTTTCACCTCCTTTTGGGTTACTCCAGGATTCTTGTTAAACTCAAAGGTTATTTTCTCCCAAGCCTGGAAATAAATAGAAAGATTTGTCTAATTAGTGTAACTAATTACCAAATTATTCAAGAAATTAAGACTCTTTATTATCATTCATTTTCATTATGAATGATTCATAATTATACCTGGATTTTTCGATTATTTGTGATTTTGTCCGTGGATTTATTCTCAATGACTTCTTTTTCCTGGGCAATCAACTTGAGGAGGATCTTCTCCTCATAATAGGTCAACGATTTTGACCTCATCTCTATTAATTAGAGGTCAAAAGTTACAATTAAAAATACAAAAAATTAAGAAATTACAAATTTTGTTTTGTAAAAAAAAGCTGAGAATACTGTAATTTGAAACCTGGATTTCGATATCTCGGATTTAGTTTAATCTAGTTTCACCCCATCCATTATCTGCTCTTTAAACTTGAAAACTCGGATATCAAGTCAATCACGTTTACAAGGAAAACTTCTATAGAAAGTTCCTTTCTGTAAAATTTACAAGAAAACTTCCATGTAACGTTGAGGAAAATTTCAAGAAAATTTCCCTACTACAGAATACGTAATATATGATTAGATTTTCTCAAAAATTTCTCAAAATATAAATAAATATTTTGGAAAATAAGACTGAATAGGTGACAAATCCTAAATTTCAATTTTGAAATCCTAGATTTCAAACGAAAACTAGGATTTCAATTGAACCTAATCATTTTCCTTTTGAAAAAGGCAATTTTTATAGATTTTCGAGTCCAATTTTTTTTTAATTAGAATCGAATACCTACTATCTGTAGATTCTTGATTCTAATTCTAGATAACTAACTAAAAATGGCTCCGATTTAATCACATATCCCTATTTTGGTTGAATATAACCCCTAATTTTTTGATCTAACTCTACCCCTGTATTCTGTATGAAATTAACCCAAAATATTTTTAGACTAGATTAGTTTAGGTTAGGATCTAAAAAAATTTGGGTTAATTTCATACAGGGGTCAGGGATATAGTTAGATAAAAAAACTTAGGGGTAAATTCAACCAAAATAGGGATGAAATTAAACTTGTCTATAACTTATAGAGTTCTTTATAAAGAAATTTCACTGTACTACGACTTTTTGAAAGTTACTTCGAGTTAGTTTAGAGATGAGTATTTCACTTTATTTATGCAATTATTTTTAAA
The DNA here is from genome assembly GCA_034699045.1 of Nanhermannia cf. coronata Gr-Ori-00579. NCBI lineage: Eukaryota > Metazoa > Arthropoda > Arachnida > Sarcoptiformes > Nanhermanniidae > Nanhermannia > Nanhermannia cf. coronata Gr-Ori-00579. The sequence goes on along the minus strand of JAQIXA010005026.1, from coordinate 8,587 downwards.
TAATTTTACTATACATTAGTATAATTAAAATGTGTATTAATTTCCAGAAATTATATGGGTCATTTATGTAGAAGCGAAGGCTGGTTGGTGCTTTAGAGCAGGTACCCTTCACCCTGTCCCAGTAGATCATCTCGTAGCAAGTGCAAGTATTCCCAAGATAATATTTACTTGGACCACAGAAAGCTTCAAAAATTACAAAATTATAAATTTTTTTAAAATAAAATTGAGACATATTATACGAGTGTTTGGCCTTTTGTAAGTAGGAAAATATCTTGACATTCTCTAGATATAAGATATACTTTATATGCCTAAATTACAATCAGGTCAAAATTTACTCTTTAAGGTAAATACAGCTAAATTGTAGGTATGTAGGGTCAAGGGCCAAGGTACTTACATTGAGGGACACATTTTGGGACGATTTTATGACCACTTAGCAGCGTAAATCCGGCACCACGTTTGGCTTCCTGCTTCGAGACACACGTGCTGAATCGACCAAGACCAGCTAAAAAATTCATAATATAAAACTTGGGAAATCTCATTCAAAATTTCCAAAATTTCCAAAATTTCTAAAATTTCCAAAATTTTGAAAAATTCTTTCAGAAAGATCTAATCTGAAATAACTTCATAATCGAAATCTGGGCATGGCTATAAGGTATTAATAAGATATAAAGATTTATTTTTCAAGTATCTTGATTCAAAATCCAAGTTTTCGAAATTTTTTTGAAAAATTGTGATTTCGAAATCAAATTTCGATTTCATAAAGATAAATTTTCCAAGCTATCTTTATTCGTATCAGAAATCTATAAAGTTTTCGAAATAGTTTTACAAAATTCTTGCGATTTCGAATTCGAAATCCAGGTTTTCGAAAGATTTTGCAAATTTCTTTTAATTTCGATTTCATATAAGTTTAATTTTCCAAGCTATCTTTATTTGAACTCGAAATCTAGGTTTTTGAAATAGTTTTTGCAAAATTCTTATGATTTCCAAATCAAAATCCAGATTTTCGAAATAGTTTTTTAAATTATTTCTAAATAGAATTTGGATATTCGAATTTCGAAACTTTTCAAAGCTAAATTCTTACAAGATTCGAAATCAAAATCAGGAAATTTTGAATGAGAATTTCCAGGATTTTTTCTCCAGAATTTTGTGACGTTCTCGGATATAATCTGTTGTATAAATTACCTGGTATAAAACAGTATCCTTTAATAAATATTGCTTTTTTGCCCATCCTCGACTTCATACACTTGCATTTCTTGATGGTCCTCTTGTTCCCCAGGGGTTGACCCTCCTTGTCATGGCTCCTCATACGAGAGTAACACTCGAGATATCTTTTTAAAAGTCACAAAGGACACAAAGTTGTTAGGATTTAAAAAATTCTAACCTAAACAAAACTAGAAATATTTTGGTTTAATTTCACACAATGCCTAGGTAAGGTTAGGTTAGGTTAGACCAAAATATATAGGGGTAATTTCAACCAAAATAAGGATGAAATTACCTTTTCCAGTCACAAGTCCGAGCATTCAGTATTGATTTCTTCTCACTAGTGGCCATGTCACTTTTTTGAATTTGCTCAATCTCCGCTTCTGTCAAGCACCCTTTGGAATTGTACAGTAATTTGCCACGGTATTCCACTCGTCCTGTCGATTTCACAGTTGCTAAAAAGGTCATCAGTCTCAAGTGATGTAAGTACCAATACCAATATAAGGGTACACTACGGATAGTTTGGGAACTTTCTTGAAATTTTTACAGCTATTAGTTTCAATTGAACAAGTTGAAATTTGACCTGAAAGGATATCTTCGAGTTCTAAAGGGCTTTCTGGCCTTTATATGCGAGGTTTAACATACACTACAAAAGACAGAAAGCCGCATAGAGAAAGAGATCCTTTCAAAAAGTTTCCAAACTATTCCTAGTCTACCCTTATAGTATTTGGTGTCCTGTTATGTCATTACCGCCAAAACTACTATTAAAACTGAAACTCTAATAAATTGAACAAACTTATATTTTGATTTTGGCTCAAGATATCATTTCCTGGTCAATTTTGATTGATAAAATCACGTTGTCTGTAATGGTTTTGTCGGTCAAAATAAATATCTAATTAATTACAAGCTGGCTTATTATGCCTAGGTCCTAGTTCTCCCTCATCATAATCAGGTTCAGGCTCATAAGTTTCATTTGAAGGTGAAGATGGTGGATCTGCTCTAACAGGTGGTGGTTTTGATGTACTTGAAGAACTTGGTGGATCAGTTAGTTCTTCAGTTGGATTCTTTGTAGCTTCAGCCTCTTCACTTGGTGTAACTCCAGTTGAAGTTGAAGGATCTTCAGCTGGTCCTGCTGGATCTTCTCGCTTCACCTCAACATGACCTGAACTTACTGATAAAATGACCAAAAACACGACCAGGTGGTGTAACATCAATTTTCTAAAATTGTATTTATTCATTGTATTTATTTATTTTTATTTTTTAAAACACTTTCCTACTCTGTATAAATAAAGTCTACCTACTCGTATACTATCGCTAACATATTATCTATAAAGGCATTTCATAAATGCTCAAATTTTGTCTCTAATAGTAACTCTACATTAGTTAGGGTATTAAATTTTTAAGAATTTTGAGAGCTTTATAAATATCTGGAAATTCGTTGGATTGGACTTACCCCTTTCTAAGATTAGATTAGGAATTCTTAAAAATTTTGCAAAATTTTCAATACCATATCCTAATCCAATCTTAGAAAGGGGTAAGTCCAATCAAGTGAATTTCCAGATATTTATGAATCTCTCAAAATTCTCAAAAATTTTGCAAAATTTGCATAATACTCCCTAATCCAAATATAAGTGAATTTCTTTGATTGTACAAATACTCTTATCTTAATTAGACAGAACTTTTTCAAATTGTCCATATCGAAGAAAATCATAGATTTCGAATTTGCAAATACCATCCAAAGTATTTGTATTTGTATCTCAGTAAAATTTAGTTATGTTATGTTATAAAGTACTTTTTTAAAACTAAAATTTTCTCACAAATATTTCATTGGCTCTGAAAAACCAAACTTTGCATCGAATTTTTCCTAAATTAGGCCAAATATATGTGAAAAGAATACTGTTTTCAGAGCTGAATTTCATCAAAGATCAAAGAATTTTTTTAATCCAAACTTATTAAAATTATGCAGAAATTTCATTCTAAAATCTTAAAAAACACAAATTCTCATAAAAAAAACTCGTTTTTGTTAAAAATCTCATTAATTTTTTACTTTTTTCCACGTGATTGTTTATTGGATCTCAAGATTGCAAAAACCAATACATCTTTGGATTGATTAGAGGAAATTTTATTTATAGGTAGGGTACTTTAGCCCTTTGGCATCAAAATGATTGCCTTTTTTATTTATAATTACATATTTTAATTGTCGATATGAGATTTATTTTTCATTCTGTAAATTGACCGAGTACAAATTAATAAAACAAAAAAATTTGAACACATTTTGGTCCATTTTGGATCTGTTTTGTTTATATTAGTCTTTTTCTTATACACTACTTATATAGACTGCATTTGCTAATCATATGTACTGTACATTACAATAAAAATTATTTTTACAAATCTTTGGTTTTTTTAGCTCAAGTCCACTACAGAGGGTTCGATTTTTTTAATTTACATTTAAAATTAAGAATTGTAACTAGGTATGTATCTCCAATCTCCAATAGGTATAAGTTAGATTTAGAAATTTAATTTTCCAAAACTTTGAAAATATCTTCATAATTTTTCAAATATTTGTCGACTGAAGCTTGGATGATGTCGTGAAGTGAAGTTAAGCTGTCTTCATGATCTCTAAAATGCAGTTTTTAAGATTATAAACAATTATTGGCTTATCTACTAGAATTAAAAGAGACTTGTGTTTAATTTCATCCCTATTTTGGTTGAAATAACGATATAAGAGTAAATTTCAAAAATAAAATCCAAAAATAAGAGTAAATTCGACCAAAATAGGGATGAAATTAAACTTTATCCATTTCAAAATTCTATTGATTTCGTTTATTTCTCAATAAATTGAGAATTGAGCGAAATTTTGATCAAAATTTCGAAATATTTTGTATCAAATTGGCCCAAAAATTTGTTTCAGCACTTTTAGTTTCATTCAATTCAATTGACCTTAAATTTTAGGTCAATTTGATACCAAATTTTCGAAATTTTGATCAAAATTTACTCAATTCTATTTGAATTTCGTGAAATAAACGAAACTACAAATAATAGAATTTTGAAATGACTCAAGTTTAATTTCATCCCTATTTTGGTTGAATTTACCCTTAAAATTTTGGGTTAATTTCATACTCGCGTGAATGGGTGAAGTTAGACCATAAATATATGTGTAAATTCAACCAAAATAGGGATGAGATTAAATCGGATCCAATATGACTTACTTGTAAGTTTCAAGAACTATAGGGAAATATTCTTCATAAAAAGACATGAGATCATGAGTCTTCATTGTCCCGTTCAAAATCCCCGTCTTGGTCTGTCCGTTTGAAATCTTGACATAATGGATTTTGCCATCTGGGTCAAGTGAAGTTGAGAACCCATAAGTCACAACCCGACCATCTAAATTCGTCTAAAAATATATAAGTTTAATTTCATCCCTATATTGGTTGAATTTGCCCATTTATTTTTTGTCAAACTTAATCACTGTATGAAATTAACCCAAAATATTAGTAATTGTAGCTTTGTTAAGGTTAGGATTTCATAAAGAGGTAAAATTAGAGCAAAATTATAGGGGTAAATTCAACCAAAATAGGGATGAAATTAAACTTTTAAGTCTTTTTTAACTAAAAAAAGTACTCAAATTGTTCAAACCTATTAGAAAGTCATCAAAATTTGGCTCAAAATGAGTCAAAATTTGGATCTGAATGACACTTTTATGCCTTTTTTGAGATAGATTCTTCAGGGGTAAAGTTAGAGCAAAAATTTTGGGTTAAATTCAACCAAAATAGAACTAAGATTAAATTTCAGTCAGTTTAATTTATGTCAATACATAATACCTTTATAGTAGTGTTCATAACTCAAATTTCAATTTTGAAATCCTAGATTTTGTCATTTTATCAAATACAAGGAAGCTTAGAGAACTTTTTATGTTTTTCGGATTTATTTACTTTTTGGAATGAAATTCATTCAAATTTTTTGTAATTTTGATGAGTAAAGTTTAATATAATCCCTATTTTGATTGAATTTACACCTATATTTTAGTCTAACTTTACCCGTGTTTGAGACAAATCTACATATTTAGGATAGATTAGGTTAGATTAGTTTAGTACCTATTTAAAAAATTTTGAGGTAATTTCATAAAGTTAGACCAAAAATATAGGGGTAAATTCAACCAAAATAGGGATGAGATTAAATCTGAACCAAATAAAATACATCTTATAGCATATAGTATGCTAAAAATTAGCTTCAAATTAGTTACACAAGGGTAGATTAGGGATAGTTTGCAACTTTTTCTGAAATTTGGAATCTGGACCTTGTGTTCTGAAATTTGCTTGTTGTCTATCTCTATATATGAATGTACAAATTTCAGGTCAAACTAGTTGGGGAAAAAACAAGCTTTCTAAATTTCGAAAGTTTCGATACTATCCCCTATTTACCCCTACCTATAATAAAAATATTATATAATTTTGGTCAAAATTTTAATTTACACTCAAACTACTCGAAGTTTTAGCAGTAATTTGAGGATCCTTAGCTCCTGCAAACCCAAATCCAAATGCAACAAAAAACACGAGGAAAAGTACAAGAAACTGCAAAAAATAACAAAATTTTGTTGTAAAAATGTCTTAAATTTTGTGTCTAAATATCTTAAGTAAACCTACCTTGTCCATTTTTGAGAAAATACTACGACAATTAAGCCACAGAAATGGGTATTTTACGACTTGAAAAATTCAATTTCCTCAAATATCCTCAAAATAATAATGACTATTTAGTAATTGGGGTAGAACTAATTTAAAAGTAATTACACCTGGCTAATAACCTACCTATATGTGTCTATTAATATACTTACATGTCCTAATTAGATTATGGAAAATGTAATTAAATCCTGGCTTACTTAAGGGCATAAGTTCACCTCGAATTTCAAATCGTAAAATTTTAGTTTGTTTAAAAGGTTTTATTTGAGTCTTTAGTACTCGTAGTAGGTACTTAAATAAAAATTGTAATACTTATACTTAAAGGCATTTAAGGTAGGTATTTAAGATTATACAAGAATTAGCCTATCGTTAAAAAATGTAAATTATGTAAAAAAGATCGATGATAGATAATAAATATGAACTTTGAAATATTAAAATATTTAGAGATACGAGTAGTTTTGAATTTTTGATGATTTTGAAGATTTTTTGATTTGAATATTTAGATTTTTAGTCATCTTTCTCGATTTCGACTTCATTTTCGTTGCTTTCTTTGTCTTCAGGGTCATCAACTTCAGGAGATAAAGCTGGTGAAATTTCAACAGGTGATTGTTGTTGTGGAATATATCCTGGGTATAATGGACCTTGATTTGATACTACAGATGAAACAAAATTTGGTGAATTTCCAGTATAATTGATGATGGTTGGCTCGGCTTGATTTGAATTTTGAGAAACGATTGAAGTGACAAAATTACCAGTTGGATTATCAGGGGTCACTTGATTTGAGACGGAGGATGAGACGAAATTACCCGAATTACCCTGTGGTGGTAGTGGAATAAATTGACCTTGACCTTGTCCTGCTGGAATAAATTGACCTTGTTGATCTTGTCCTGCTGGAACCAAATTAGGTGGATAATATTGTGGTGTTTGTTGACCGTAATTATAGTAGGATGAGACTGGAGGGACCAAAGGCATGGAGTAGGGTCTCAAAGTCCAATCTGAAGGATTTTTATAAAAAAAATTTAAGAATTTATACTTTAGTAGGGGTATTCTAAGGATAGTTTGTAAGTTTTTGAAATATGGAACAGTCTGAATCTGTTTTAACCTATTGTTTGAGAATATTTTGTAAAATCTCTACATGTAAAGGATATCTTCGAGTTATAATGAGCTTTCAGGCCTTTATATAAGGATTAACATGGAAAGGCCTGAAAACCGAATATATCCTTTAGAAAAATTTAGAGGTAAATAGAACTAAAATATGAATGAAATTAAACTTGGGTAATAAGTCATTAAAAGTTGATCTTTTGAAGGATAGGATAAAACTTGACAATTGGCTTTATTTCAGACCTCTAGGTCAGTTAAAAAATAAAAAAAATTTACTCGTAAAAGGGCCTTTCTGGTCTTTTTTGACAAAATCTAACTTGAATTTTCTTAAAATTTTGACCTTATTATAAGCATAAGCATAAGACTAAGACCCATTTTTTAAATATCAAAGATATTTATGATATTTCAAACTTGATTTCTTACCATTTATAAAATAGTTCCAGAGTGATCCAGACAAGGGAATTTGGGCATAATTGTTGTAGTAATAAGGCTGTCTGTAGTAATTGTTGAAAAATTGATTTTGCCAAGGCCACAGGGACTGCTGCCAAAGGCTCCTTTGGTCATTATTGATATCTGAAAAATGACAAAAATCATCAAAAATTATCCAAAACTTTCAAAAATTGACTTTTTTTGTAACTTACAGTCGATAGTTTTCAAGGCATTTTCTCCAGAATAAGTCGAAATCCTGACAACTGAGCCATCAGCCTTGACATGTGAGGTCGAATAATCGGCGAGCCCTTCAAGGGGTAGTCCATTGGACCATGTCACACTCAAAATGCAGATCAAAACCTATAAAAAAATAACAAATTTTTAAGAAATTTTAAATAAATTTTGTTATTTTGATGGTTTTAAATGACTTTTTACCTGAACTAAAGACATTTTGCACTCGGAAATGAGAATAGTTAAGTAAATTTTGAAAAAGTTGTAAAACTCCCGTCCAAGTCAAAGGTTAGAATCCAAGTGAAGCTCAAAAATCGATTTTTTTGTAAAATGCAAGTCAGGTAGTAAAATTTAAAAGATTTATATTTCCATATAAAATGCTTAAGACTTAAGGCAATACTTACCTGCTGTCGATTTTTATTTGTAAATTTGTAATCTAAAAGGGACAGTTTATGGAAATTCCAAATAAAAAGGCCTACAAAAAAATCTTAAAATAACCAAATGTACAGCTGAAGCCTCAAGTCGATAATCTTCAAGTTCTTGAAAACGGTCATTTCTACTTTTTTTGTGATTATGAATTTGTATTTATGACATGTAAGTGTTTACATTTACAGGTAGGGTACATTTACCTGTAGTATGATAAAAATGTAAAATACCTGATAAAACCATTAAAGTAGTATACTTATTTGTAAGTATGATTAGAAGCTATTTTGACTATCTTAGGTTCAGCATTCATGTATTAGTGCGAGCGAAGCGAGAACCTACTATTCAACTTTGCTTGCACTTTGTCCGTCTGTCTGTCTGTTTGTTTGTCCAGAGGATAACTCGAGAACTACTGGACCGATCTTGACCAAATTTGGTATGAAGACCCCCATAGGGTCTCGGTGTGCCATTTAACAAAAATTTTAGATTAACCCATTCCTTGGGGTCAGGGGACCCTTTAAGGGTTC